>JAUUEB010498787.1:0-10415 GCA_032362205.1 Clione limacina
ACTTTACATTTCCCCCCCCCCCCCGCCCCATCTGAGAAAAATAATTTAAAAAATGATCTAAATGGGCCTAATTTACACCTATTTTCACCCCCCCCCCTTTAAAAAAAATTGCTATATGCCCCCCCCCCCCCCATTTTATAATCCTAGATATGCACCTTACCCTAAAAGATGTTTATTATGCGTAACAGTGGTAACGGTGTAACACTTTATCTCTCTCAGCATCAAGACAAAGAAGACTATCAATTGACGATGTTAGAGACAGGCTTTAACTTTGTTTCGATAGTGTTTGTTTTTTTTACTTCATTCAATTTTGATGGTCTTAGGTGTTTTGTGTAATGTAGCTTTTAGCGAGTTGATTAATAACAATCTTATCTGATGAGTCACTTAATGAAGAGATCCAACGTGCCAGATGTATGACACATGTTGGTACCCATATACACCTGGTTTTGTGACATTTTACTTAACGTGTAGCTAATAGTCTACCTCACCTACCTTAAGATCACATTAAATAATTAAGGTGGCTTCTACACAAGGATCGAGTCAGTGGAGTATTGCTGCAAATATGGGGTTGCCGTGGATGGATTTGAACCTAGATACTCTCGCGAACGACAAAGAAACGATGCCCGCAAGACCATAGTTTCGTGCACATTTGCAGATGTGACCCTCTATCTGCTATGTCACATTGATCTTGTTCCGTCATAGTTTAGTCGACCCTTATGTTTTTGCAATAAATTATTATTTTACTTAATTAAAATAATCTCAACTTTGTCTTCTCCAGGTACGTTGGTGAGGGTATGGAGGAGGGTGAGTTCTCTGAGGCCCGTGAGGACTTGGCTGCTCTGGAGAAGGACTACGAAGAAGTTGGTATCGACTCCATTGATGGTGAAGAGGAGCCAGAGGAATACTAAACCACGCCCCTTCACACTGGTGACATGTTCAGGAGTCGCTGATTGGCAGTCTGTTTTTACTCAGATTCTTTCAGTAGCCTCTGAAGTGCTCATATCTTTATTAAGATATCAATAAACCAATGAGTACGAATCACTTGTTTACTTTTTATCTATTCTGGAGCGCCCGTTTGGTCATATTTCTTTAGTTATCAAGCTATTGGCGTAAACGATATATTCATGACAAGGGGGAAACATCTTTGCAAGTTAATAACTGTATTTACATTTCATTGAATAGTGCTGTTACTTATGTGCAAAGTGTTCATACTATTTAGCATATGCGTTCGTTGTAACAAGAATGTTGTTAAGAAAAATCACCATCACATCATGTGAGCCCATCTAAGAACGTTTCATCATCATCAATGTATAGTCCATGTTTCCATTTTAATTAAATGAAGGTCGCCGTCGTTCACAACGTTTTATCTCTAAGTTGCATGATGCCCACGATGTAATATGATTGATTGTTACTGTAAACCCAGCTTTGCCCATGTTTTACAGTTTGTTCTTTGCTCAAGTGTCTTTCTTGTCTTTCCTCACAATTATCTTGATAACCATCTCGTACGAGTCATGCAGACTTTACTGATCATGTTGTCTTTTGGAGGTGTTGTTTGGTGTGGATAACTAATTACTCTGGAAACACATATTCATCATCATTTATAGTCTTATTTCCACATTCGCAGTCATATACCATATAAACTACGTGGTTCTGATTGTTTTGCAATCGCTCTACGCCAAGTGCGGTGATCTTGTGCCATCTCTGCGTTTGGTCATATATGAAATCCTCTCTTAAAGACTCACTCGAATATTTGGGAGGGTGACCCTTACTTTATTCATATGGTCTATATTTTGGTTACGTCCCTTATTAAGCGGAGTATGTTTTCAAGATAAGTGTCCAGGTTAATGACAACCACGTGACTCCCTTTTGACTATGTAATCACTGAGTTAAAAAGTCTGTTGTTAGTTGTTTACATAAATTAAACAGCCAATTTGAGTGGTTATTTAGTAACACATACAAACAAGGGGTCTACATGGTATGTGAACTGAGGCCAAAGTAAATGTAAAAATTATAATACAGGAATATTTATCCACACCATGGTGGGAAAATTCAGAAGTTCTTGATAAGTTGATTCTCATTTATCATTACCAGCAGCGGTCAATGAAATTCTCGATCTATGAGATCTGTTCTTTATTAGCATCTTAATAAATCAATAAGGGTCAAAGGTTTTGTAGACATTGATTTTTAATCTGAGTCTGATTTGTTGTTTGTTTGTTTTTAAATCAACATTATCATCATGGTTATAGTCGTATTTCCAGTCATATATCATATGTACTACATGGGTTTGACTTTTTACAATGCAATCGCTCTACGCCAAGCGCATCGATCTTGTGCCATCTTTGGAGTAAGGCGTTTGTTCCTAAAATAAATAATATAACAAAATAAGATCTATATAAGTGATCAAGTTCCTTCGGCCGATAGTCTAGTGGTCAGCGTACTCGACTCTCACCCTAGAGGTAGTGGGTTCGAGCCCTCGCTTGGCCACAAGTTATTTTCGGTAATACCTTGGGAAAGTATTGTCACTCTATTTCCCACTTGGCGCTGCCCTGCGGCGAAACTTAATGACCTAAAAAATCATTGTAGAAAAAAGTGCCCTCACGGGACAAAAAAACCTTCAGGGAATAAATTTTTATTATAAACTTGTAAGATCTGAATTACAACTCTACAAATTCTTGAAATGGTTACTTTTTTATTACCTTATTAATCATTTGTTGAACTTAAGATCTAACAGAATCACATAAGAAAAGAAAAGCTTGAGTCAACTTAGAAAAGTAAAATTCATTATTGGCTGTTCTGCTGTGTACACAGGTCTCATACAGTGTTCTTGTTAGTATTATGTCTAAATACACCTTACAGGCTAACTCAGATTATAGATATGATAAATATGAAATGTGAAGGGACGGTTTTAAAAACTAAAACATTATGGGAGTTTAAGTCTTTATTTCAATGTCTTTGATTATTATTTTTTAAATTTTGTAAGAGTCTCTATGAACAAATGGTAGGTTTTATCAGTGATGGTGCTACTCAGACATTTTAACATGCTCCACACAGACGATGCTTGGTGTACCCATCTTATGCTGTCACATTATACTTATACCAGTCAGATCAGTCTTAGCATAAATCTCTCAATACCAGGCAAGACTGTTGCTAAATTATCAATTTTAGAAAGTCTTAAGTATAACTTGCCAGGATTTAAATACCAGACCTTCTGCTGTTGAGGAGTACACCTTAACTGGATAGCAGCCTGGGAAAATGTTTTGAAGATAAAACAATAATAATTTTGGTGACAAAAATAAAAACTCATGAGACCGACTTTTGTGTTTTCTACATCATGTTTTATTCAACCAAGATTGGAATGATTATTATCTAACAATGATCTTGAGGGGAAAACAACAACAATGTCCAGTGAAACTGGTTGAACCTTCTAGATCTAACTACATACAATGTTCATATAAACACAATACTGACAAAGAATCCTTGGATTCCAGGGTGCACTTAGAAAAAAGTGTGGTTCATAAAATGATTTAGAGGTTTTAGACAAAATTGTCATTATTTCATTATCAAAGAAAATTATTAATTGAAAAATTTGAATGAGATAAACATTTGATGGTTTGATAATATTAAAGTCAATTATAAAACAATGACATTTCTAACATGAAAACACAAATAAAATACATTTTATCAATAATAATTGCAGTTATATTATGTTCATTGTGACAAATAGTTCCATTATATGCGCTCACATCCCTATCGAGGATATGTTTTGATGCATGGATTGGCTAAGAGTGCGTTTTAAGGAACTTTCTTGCAATTCAAATATCTCTATCTTAACAACTTAACTTTCCTACTATTGTTTTGCTAATTAAAAAATTTACCTTACATCATACAGTGACAATAATACAACCAGAGATTAATTCAATACAAAAATGCCAACATTTATTAAGTCAGTTTTTACTTCCTTAACGATTCTCATGAAATTTTGTGTTAATGATTTCCAGCTTAAACTCAGCTGTGAGACAATTTGTGTTAATCACCCAAACACTTTCATTTCTTACAATTTGTAGTTTTAAGTCCAACAGACTTCATGATGACAAGGGACACAACCTCAACCAAAATACTGCAAAGAGACACAAGTCAATTTCCAGTTTAAAGTACAGCAAATCACACTTCTATTAAAAATGAAGATATAAAGACAAGGATCAAGAATAAAGATCACACATTTTTTACCTTTTTCTACAACTGTCTTATTCTTTAATTAATTGTAATATCATAAGCATAACCAAATCTATAACTTTTAAAATCAGAAACAAACTAGAAAAAATGAGTACTCGTAACCGCGAACATCAGACACAAGTAACAAAGAACATATAGCAAACAACCCAAGGGCCATAATTCTGTAAAAATAATTTTTTTAAAGTTGAGAAAAATATTTTTAGAAGGTCCCTAGAAGAGCCTGTGACATGCTGTGTCTTTTTTTTCAAAAAGTTGAGAAAAATATTCTTAGAAGGTCTATAGAAGAGCCTGTGTCAGAGTCTTACTCCCAATGATGCGTCCACTGCATAAAGAAAGTACCTGAAAATCTTGAAAGGGATATAACTCTTGACAACTTTTTTTTCAAGAAAATAGATTACAGTTTTTAGGCAACGACGAATTACGCCTTTGTGCAAGATTTCAGATTACTGTTCTAAGACAATGAGACCACAGCGTGTTTGTAAAAACTTAAAAAAGACATATAGCAAAATACTCAAAAAGGCCATAACTCTTGTTTTTAAATTGCTTATTCAAAATATTGTGAAAGCTGATTTTAGATAGCCACTAGAAGAGCTTCTTTGCAAGATTTCAGTTTCTTAACTCTGAAGATGTGACCATAGCCTGTTTTGCCAAATTAACAAAGAACATATAGCAGAAAAACTCAATAAAAGTCATAACTCCGTCAACTTTTTACAAATATTTCTGGATTTAAATTGCAAACATTTTATTCTGGGTCTATATCATCCTTCTAAAAATGAAAGAGATCTGAGCAAAATTACTCAAGTCATCATGTTAACAGACAGACAGACAGACAGACAAGAAAAAAATAAACCACTACACAATATAACTGTAAGTGGAATAAAACTGATTAGTTATGACAAAGTATAAGAGCATTTTTGCTTTTACAATTATAAAGTAGAAGGCTAGGTTGGAGGTCTAGAACATTGATAACATGGTTTTAACATAGATTTTATTTGATTTAATTCATTACGGCAAAACTTGATTTTTATTTTTTTCAGATACTTCCTATATATAGATTCTAATAAAATAATGACACTCAAATGATAACATTTATTAAGGATTTTCATTAAATAACTAACTGCGTTGACACATGCAAGGTTTAAATAAAAGTAAAGCTCAGTTATATGACACATGGCTTTATCCATGAAGATCACGCATGAGACATTTCATTGGTTATTTATCCTTTAACTTAATAACCTACTTAATCATGATAAAACTTCTGAAATTGGATAGTGGCCTCCATTTGACCAGTTAAGTAACAAAGTATTTTTAACACAAATGTGCAGTGTGTAAAACATCTATCAACCCAATATCACTCCTCTTGTTTTGCTCTTCACAAAGCTGACTTCGCAGCAAGATTAGAAAAAAACAATAACACAAAAAATCCTGATATACAACCTTATGGAATGTAAAGGGTGATAAACATTGACATGGACAACATCAAATGCCTCTATAAACCTGATGATTAATAAACAACTGGAAACCTAAACAAACATCTTATTTCAACACGGAAGGTTTGTACAAATGCTCTTAATTCAGCAAATATTTTCACCATTCTTCAAACATACAATAACCATAGATCACAGGGAAATCAGATGATGTGTGAGATAATCAGTCCTTATGCAAAATAACTGTAAGCACATTTTCAAAAACATCTTAAAGCACATTTTCAAAAACATTGAATACCATGTTCTTATGGTAGTCTACAGCAAATTTCAACTGCATCTTTAGCACAATTTGACAGTTATTTAGCACATTTTAATATGATCTATTATTTTATCTTGTTATCATTCATTAGCATGTTTTATCATAATCTTGTAGCACAATGTAACAATCACCAAGCACATTTTAACATTATCTATGTGACATTTAACATGTTTTAACATACATTTTAAGATAATCAGTCAGCACATTTTAACATAATCAATTATAATTTAACATGTGTCAACATACATTTTGATCAGTAAGCACAATTTCATACCAGGAATTGGTAAATAATCAGTACATTTTCCATGACTCTTTTTCACATTGAATTCAGTCATCTAATAGAAAGACTAAGATATTCAAATAAATCATTTCACTATAAATGGCTAAAGTCATACACAGATGCATAAGGACACCAAAAAATACTCACCTCTCTTTTTCAAAATTAGATATTTAGCAAACTAGGTAGCATCAAGCTGTCACCCTAGCTCTCTTGATATAAAAGAGACTTCTGAATAAAAGTTGTCATTTGAACACAGGGAAACAAAAAACCAAATTCAGTTAGCGGGAACTCTGTTTCAATTACTTTTTGTTTTCATTAACAAAATAAACTGCAAAATCATTATAATAATTTGCTTCAGTATGAAGATATTAATCATATGTTATCCTTCATGAGCATACTAGACTAGACTAGTACTTCTGTTTGTCAAAAAGAAAAGACCCTTATCATCATTTATAGTTGTATGTCCATGCTACGTGGGTTTGACTTGAATTATAAATTTCATTATATTAAAGTATCAGTATCAGTATCAGTTCATTTTCAGTTACCAAATTTAAGATTAAAACATTTGCTAATGTTTATGTAAAAAAGAAGGTGTATACCTTGAAATGAACAATTCTGTACATAATTGTATTTCTCAACATGTTGAATCAATTTTCCTGGAAGCATAGTGCACGCGGAATGATCGCGTGGCGATGGGCATAAATTCCATCAACCCCTGTGAATGCCAGGCATGGCATACTGAGATGAGTCAAACAAGCCTGACCCTCTGCAGAGGATGAATCCTTGCCCATAAACATAAACATAAATATGATGATGATACAATGTAAACACATGTTTTCTCATCTGAACGTCAGTGCTATATGAAATGGATGAAGAATCAACTTTCTGAGAAGCTTACAGTGGGTATACCCAAGATATAATAGTGTTACAAAGATAGACCATCAAGCGAAACATGAGAGCAGATACAGAACATGGCTGATGGTAGTTGGAACCTGTAAACAAAACCCTTGCCCTCTCTCTGTTATAGAGTCTGTCAACTAGTATCAAAGGGTATTGTCTTTTATGTGGAATTCAAGTCATTCCCTCACATATGGCGACATTTTTTTCGTTGTTTTGACAAACTGTGTAATGTTTTCAACACATCAGGTGTCAGGTCATCTAGTGTGTAGAAACATCCAATTACACCAACGTCTTCGCACATAAATAACTTGAAAAACAACAACAATGGCTTCTTATACATGGCGAGCGGTCGGTCTTAGTAACACTACAATGTCTTTGAGTATACCATGTTACTTCATCTGACAGTCTGTGCCATGTGTAGAGGATGAAGCATCAACTCAAATGTTGCTCCTTTCAAATTGGCACCTCGTAGATTTGCCTCTTGGAGATCACAGCCAGTTAAATCACAGTTCTGAAATAGATCACATACAAAAGGGTGGTTCATAAATCATAAATAGAAACATGAATACTCAGATAGAGTACAAATCCAACACCATGTAAAATAAAACAGTTTCTAATTATACCATGTCATCATTACTTAAATGTAAAATTAACAAAATGAAACTTTATCAAAATATGTATAGAAAATTAAATTACTGCTTGGATTGCTTTAACCGATTCAGGAAAAGATTGTGTGGTGCACCAAGTTTGTTAGTGAACACACCACATACAAAAGGTTCCTGCACTGCGTGCAAAGTGTTGTGTTCCGGTTGTGTTCATTAAAAGCTTGCATCCGTGTTGAATGCGGAAGAACTTCTGATACAGTGATGGAGACATTTTTTGTTACCAAAGAATGATAGAGAAATACTTAAAATTCCCTTTCTTAGTCAATTATTAACAGATATTGCTGGAATTAAATATGAGTCTTCATTGTGTAAATTTACAACATCCTAATACATTAAGCGTCTATTAGTTGCATATTATAAGTTATCGTGTTCACACACAAACAGACTAACACGGGCGTCACATGATCCCACACCTCCTGGTGTAGAATAATAATCTTAGCTAGGATAACACCCACAAAGCTTATTTGCTCATAAACCTATACAAAATGATCAACCCTCTAATCCTGAGATGATAGTTGTATCCTAATGTAAGAGTTACCTTTTTCCTGCCAACCTTGTCAGTTTGATCATCAGACTTTTAGATTCATCCGGATCATTCTAAAGATACAAACAATAAAACCTTGGATAAACTTTTGATTTTATAGATGGATTAAAACAATGCAAACATATGAGTATTAGAAGCTTTTATCTAAATGTTTCATAAATCTTAGATTAATAATTTGTCACTGTAACAGCATCGCAATGACTTTGTCACTGTAACAGCATCGCAATAACTTTGTCACTGTAACATCATCGCAATTACTTTGTCACTGTAACATCATCGCAATTACTTTGTCACTGTAACAGCAACGCAATTACTTTGTCACTGTAACATCATCGCAATTACTTTGTCACTGTAACATCATCACAATTACTTTGTCACTGTAACATCATCGCAATTACTTTGTCACTGTAACATCATCTCAATTACTTTGTCACTGTAACATCATCGCAATTACTTTGTCACTGTAACATCATCGCAATTACTTTGTCACTGTAACAGCATCCCAATTACTTTGTCACTGTAACATCATCGCAATGACAACCTTTCCATATTACATAAAAAATAACTTTTGATTTCAAAATTATAGATTCTGTTTATAAAATGTCAACAACTTAATTATTTTCTCTCTTCTATTGATTTAATATAAAAAAAAAAGAAGTCTGAAGAAATAAGATAAGCAAGTTACTACCTCCGCTGATTTGATGTAAGCCAACGTCATTGTCATATCATTTGCTTGGAAAATCCGAGCTGCACTGTAATTAGAAATGTTGATAAAATGTACAGTCTGAAAGTATTCTCATCATTTTCTTAAAGGCTAATACTAATACACAAATAACACTTCATGACAACTAGGCTTGCCTTTTTATCAACCTTTAATAGAGTGCTTGAGTAGTACTATCATTCGAACCCTCAGTGGGGGAGGAATGCCTACATTGCCAAAGCCCTCTAAAGGGGTTGTCTATGTCCGATAAAACATTATCATTAATGTGTAAAAAAAGGATTCTCAAATTTGACATGTGTAGTCAGTCGATCAGATGGAGCTGCAGCATTATGAATACTTCAATATAGAAAGAGGTGTGACATCTACATCATAAGGTTGTATTCTCTCTCTCGAGACATTTATTTAGTACATATACAGAGCAGGTAACGAGGGAGGCGGACATTTAAGATGTGGGTGATAAATTAGGAGGAAGAAATCTGAAACACCTGCGTTATGCAAATGATACTGATACTGACGTCATGTCAGAAAATATCCCTAGTATGAGAAGAGTCCTTTCAGGGTTGATGAAGTAGACACAAAAGCATGATTAAAATTGAACTCAAAGAAAACCAAGGTTGTCCAAATTAATGGAAAAAATAACACAAACAATGACATAATCAAAATCAATGAAATTTTTTAAGAAAACAACAAAGGAATTGAAATATCTAGGTGGTGTGCAATGGCCACATTTTTTATACAACAGACTTGAGAGCAGGCTGTCTTAAAGCAGTGTGTGTTCAATTCCTGCATTGGGACACAGTCTAAAATGTGGCCATTGTGGTATGTTGTGACGGTGCCGACCACTCATGCAAAATATACTTCCTTTAATTATCAGTGATTGCATGTACCTCTAGATCCTGCTTGGTAGGCGGGATCAAACACCAAGTTCTAACAGAGACTGACAATAAAACCTAGGTATGGTGTGAACATAGCACATGCTAAAGATCCCTTGGTGATTGAAAATCAAAAGAAGAGTAGCCCAAAAAGCGCCATCCAAAATTCAAAAGTTCTACCTTCTAAAGATGAGTAGTGGCCGTCCTCTGGGTAAAGCTAAGCATTAAAGTTAATTGATGATAATTATGTCATTGAATGCTGCAGATGAACATCAAACTGACAATGCTAACAAGTGAGTGAGATAGTCAGTCTAGGTTAGGTCAGATGAACATCAAACTGACAATGCTAACAAGTGAGTGAGATAGTCAGTCTAGGTTAGGTCAATGAATCTAAATTTGGATATTAAACGCCATTTGTGCAAACAGGGCATCAAAATGTTAAAAATAAACAAAA
>JAUUEB010498798.1:0-10415 GCA_032362205.1 Clione limacina
AACAAACTCAAAGCTTCCGGTTCTTCAGTCTGAGAGGAAAGTTCTCCAAGCCATAACAACAAACTCAAAGCTTCCGGCTCTTCAGTCTGATGATAGGTCGTCGACCCGATCAGGCCTAACTAAAGTAAAATTGTGTGTGTAATGAAGAATCCGGTTTAGGTGGATTTTTTTTAGTTATTAAAACAAGTAATTTTTTTAACCCTATCAACATCTTCAGAATCTTTAGAATTTTCAATACCTGAAGTTACGACTATACTTGAAGAAGAAGAAGAATATGCCAGTAGAAATAGATTTCTGTAGAACACAAAGTTGATTAAATCTTCAAATTCATAAAGTCACATTTTGAGTTTTGATACCCGTATGTGTCATTACTAATAATGATACACATCAACAAAACAAACCGAAAATACATATTATATACAAGTCGAAATAATTATTAACGTCGACATTGATTTTAGTCAAGTGACGTGTTGATAGTGACGTCTATCAATGTACTAAAAGTTCCATCATTGTCATCGTACATTCATGATTATGTGAACAGAAAATTCACTGGGTTCTTTACACAGTAACACAACATTTTCAACATATCCTTCTTCCATTTTGAGAAACTTTTTTTTATTCAGTCAATCTTTTCTTTTCTTTGGACATCAACAACAAAATTCAGATCATTTTGATAAGTTGTGAGAGTGTTCCAACAATTTTGAATATTACTAAAAGTAATATAATAAAGTAACTAGGTGTGGTATCCAAAGAAATTCATGAGTGCTTGCATAAATGATGTGCTGGTGCCTTCACTCTCAGGGCGGTTATATTCTTGTTGGTTATACGACTGCTGGTGAGGCTGCTGGTAATGCCGTTGATAAGATTGTTGGTAGGGTTGACGGTATGGTTGTTGATATGGTTGACGGTATGTCTGGTGATATGACCGTTGGTATGGCTGCTGATAAGCCTGGTTTAATAAAGACTGATAAAGATAAGGACTGAACTCCCCTATCTCCCCTATCTCCCCTGGTTCCATCGGTTCAGGTGTTTCAGGAGGCACATACTCGGGTGTGGTTGATGGAGGAGGAACGTATGGTGTTGATGGTGGTGTTGGCGTTGATGGGGTTGATGGGGTTGATGGAAGTGAAGAGGTTGGTAGCTGTTGGTTGCCTGCAGATCTGGCTTCTAAGATTAGCTTTAGTTCTGTCACACTCATGTTGAACGTGTTAGCTACAGTGTCGTAGGCTTTTTGTACATCACCACCGCTCTGGTTGAATAAAGAGTGGGAGAAATTGTTGGTAACGTTAGGAAAAACATAGCCAGGATCTGTGAGGTTAACCCTGTATGGTGGGATTGAGGGAGTTGTGTTATTGGAAGTTGTAATGTTAATTGGCGATAGGGCGGTAAGATTAACATCTGATTTGGAAAATGGCATTCCATTAGGATTTACCTTAAAGGGATCAGGGTTTGATTGATAAGGTGGTGTTACTGCAATATTCATTGTATTCGACACACCATTTAAAGATCGCGTGCTGTTAATGTGACCGGAACTGGAAGCTAATGGGGTTGTTGTTTTTACAGCATGAGATAAATAATTCTCTATCATTACTCTAACAAATTCGTTGATGACGTCTTGAGAAGTGGGGATTGTTTTTGGCTTTCTTGTCGTTTTGGGGGGAATCTTGATACCACTATCTATCAACTGTTTTGCCAATCTTCTCAAGTTCTGTGGTGTCGGTTGACCACCAAGTGTTACTTTATATTTGATTTCTATTTCCTTTATAAGTCTTTTTATTGTCGATGTTGCTGATTGTGCTGTTGGAATTGAATGTGGTTTGTGATTTAAGTTTCCTTGTTGATTTAGAATGTTTGGTGGGTTATTTGTTTTAAGATTCAGACTTTGGTGGTTTGGAATGTGGTATTGGTTATTTTGGTTATTCATGAGGTGGTTATGTTTAGTTTGATGCATGAGTGGTATTTGTTGGACGTTAGCCTGGTTATTGTGATTGAAATTGTTAATGATGTTTGTGTTTGTATTAGATTTCATTACACCACTAGTTGTCTGAGGTAATGTGTTTACTGAATGGTGATTATCTGTTACAACTGGTGAAGTAATATGTTGATTATCTGTTACAACTGGTGAAGTAATATGTTGATTATCTGTTACAACTGGTGATGTAATATGTTGATTATTTGTTACAACTGGTGATGTAATATGTTGGGAACTAGTTGTCTGAGGTAATGTGTTTACTGAATGTTGATTATTTGTTACAACTGGTGATGTAATATGTTGATTATTTGTTACAACTGGTGAAGTAATATGTTGGGAACTAGTTTGATGAAATGTAGAGACTTGTGGACTAATATCAGCTTTCGTCAGTATTTTGGGTAACATCTGAGGACCCACTGAGCCCTGAATTTGTGTTTTAGCAACAGGTTGTTGGATAGTGGATTGTAAATTTGTTTGTAGATATATATTCTTTAGAAAAGGGTTCAATTTCGTATTAATGTCTTGTTTTGTAGCTGGATTTCCAGTTCTAGCTTTTGATAACTGACTTTGGAATTTTGACAGCATAGAACTGAATTTAGTCATATTAAACTTGTGAGAAATACCTGGAATTGTAGGTTCTAGTTTTGTAATATCTTGAGCATTGAATTGACTTTCTTGTATTCCCTGATTAGTATGTGATGGAATGGAGGGGTATTTTTCTTGATGTGTGTTGTGGGTTATTAGAGTAACTGGCATTTTAGTGGTTTGTCTGTTATTTATACCACTATTCTTATTCACGCGTGGAGGCGTTGTAAATTTTAGAGATTTCTGTACTGATTCATGTCTTAACTGCTGCATGTCACCTTTATTTTGTGTTTTATTTGTTGTTGAAATTAAGGGTATCTGTGTGTCTAAAAGTCTGTGTGATTCACTAAAAGGCGAGACGACAGTAAAGGCTATTGGGGTCTCTGAACGAACGTGTATTTTCATATTATCATGAGTAAAGTTCATGATGACTATTGGCTCTTCGTTGATTACTGGGGTACCACTATTCTGTTCTAATCCTAAATTCTTTTTATACATAATTAAATCTTGAATACCTTGTCTTCCTGGAGAACCACTCTTTTGAAGATTGTTTTTGATCAGTTGTGCTAATCTCTGAGCATCACTTTCTAACGTACCAGACTTTGAGAACTTAGAAGCAATCATTCTTGAGAGGCTTGCTATTTGATCAGGTGTTATTGGCATTGAGTGCTGGGAAGAAGGTGCAGAGTGTCTTTTGTTTCTTTGTAGCAAATCATTATTTCTCATTCTCTTAGGTTGTTGATTTGCTTGCATTAAAATCGTCTGGAAATAGTTAAGAAGTGGACTGGCTACGGATGGATAAGGCTGTTGTGGATTTGCAGAACTTAGAGTTGGGTGTGTGGATGGTGGTAACATATTAACAACACCATTCTGAGAAGATGGTGCTGTAGATTGTCTTCTGTCTTGCTGTATTTGTATGTGATTTGATGGCTGGCTGACTGACTCTGGAGTTTGCGAAGTAATTTTGATATAAGTTTCCTGATTTGATGGTAAAATGTTTTGACTTTCTCCGTTCATTGGTGTTATATCTACGTTATTATTTTGCTTTATATTTGAAGCTATATGATGTGTGAGTGGGAGTTTAGTGCTAGCGAGTGGGATATCGGTAGGTTGTGCTATTTTGTTAGACATTGCATGCATAGTTGATTCATTGTTGTTAGAAGTTGTTGAGAAAGTATTTTCTTGTTGTGGCATATACAGATCACTATTGCCCGTAAAGGAATTACCTGAAGTTGATGCAATGTTTCTTAGATTATATCCAACTGACATGTCATTGATGGTGGGTTGTTGGTTCATATCATTGATGGTGGGTTGTTGGTTCATATCATTGATGGTGGGTTGTTGGTTCATATCATTGATGGTGTGTTGTTGGTTCATATCATTGATGGTGGGTTGTTGGTTCATATCATTGATGGTGTGTTGTTGGTTCATATAATTGATGGTGGAATGTTGGTTCGGGCTTAAATCCTGTATAGTTTCATTTCGTGACCAATTTGTATCATTAGAGGTGTCATAACCGATAATTGTATTTGTGACGTTTACAGCTGTTACATTATGTTCTTGATGTTGCATCACCTGATTTCTCTCTTTCGAGATAAGGATATCTCCTAAAGTGATGTCTTTCATCAAGCTGTCCTGACCATATCCCTGCATGGTATGTACAGACTCTACAAGATTTGAAGTACCAAGTATGTCTGCTTCATTAATACGTGGCATTGTACTGAATAACTTGGGTGAACTTCCCGCTTGTTTCTTTTTCATGGCATTTGCCAGAGACGCCAATGAATCCTTGAGAGAGTTCATCTTTTTCTTATTTTGAAATGAAATTGATGAAGACTGACTGGCTGTATTGACTTTGCCAATTTCATAATTGGGTTGATATAAATGTGTTGATTCTGGACTTTGCATTGGAGATGTTTGATTGGAATTAACATCATGACCTGTCTGGTCATGTTTACTGGCAAATGCTGACTGGTTTCTCGTTACCATTTGTAAATGCAGATAATGAGGCGTTGATGTTGGCTCAATTGCTCGCTTTGTAGTTGTAGATCCAGTCCTTGCTTGGTGTATATGTAGATGATGACTATTTTGGTTATTTGATGGAATTTGTGTTAGATGCTGCATTGGTAGACCAGTTGGAGGAACGGAGTAAGATCCTTGTATACCTGATGTAGTCGCAGGAACTGATGCGGCTGTTGGTGTCATTGCTTGAGTATTTAAAGGAGATTGAAGCATCATTAAGACTTGGTCAATTGGAAGGTTATATACGAGAGCTATGGCCGATGCCATTTGTAGCATCTCAGTGTTAGGAGACATTTGAGTCGTCAGAGGATTTGTCAGTCCATGGGTGGTGCTTGTCGCAGGAACTGCTTGACCATGAAAGGGATTGAACATCATGTGGATATTAGTCGCCATGTTTTTTCCAAAAGGGACTGATGGGTAAGCTGTTGGAAATTGTTGACGACCAGACGGTGTAAAGTTTGTTGTTGAATGTTGTGTTTGCATCGTGGGTTTTTGTGTTGGATTCATTGGTTTTTGTTGTGTTGGCATCATCGGCTGTAGTTGTGCTGGCCGCATAGTAGGTAGTTGTTGTGTTGGCATCAGTGGCTGTTGTGTTGGCATCATCGATTGCTGTTGTGCTGGAAAATGGGTAGGTTGTTGTTGTGTTGGTATCCATGGTTCTTGTTGTTGTTGTGTTGGCATCATTGGACTTTGTTGTGTGGGCTTCATTGGTTGTTGCTGTGATGGCAACATTGTAGGTTGCTGTAGTGTTGGCTTCATTGGTTGTTGCTGTGCTGGAAACAAGGTAGGTTGTGGTTGTGTTGGCTTCGTTGGTTGTTGCTGTGCTGGAAACATGGTAGGTTGTGGTTGTGTTGGCTTCGTTGGTTGTTGCTGTGCTGGAAACATGGTAGGTTGTTGTTGTGTTGGCTTCATTGGTTGTTGCTGTGCTGGCATTATTGGACTTTGTTGTGTGGGCTTCATTGGTTGTTGCTGTGATGGCAACATGGTAGGTTGTTGTTGTGTGGGCTTCATTGGTTGTTGCTGTGCTGGAAACATGGTAGGTTGTTGTTGTGTTGGTTTCATTGGATGTTGCTGTGCTGGCAACATGGTAGGCTCTTGTTGTGTTGGCATCATTGGTTGTTGCTGTGCTGGAAACATGGTAGGTTGTTGTTGTGTTGGCTTCGTTGGTTGTTGCTGTGCTGGAAACATGGTAGGTTGTTGTTGTGTTGGCATCATTGGTTGTTCTGTTGGCATCATGGGTTGTTCTGTTGGCATCATGCGTTCTATTGGCATTATATGTTGTTGCTGCGTTGGCATCGTGGGTTGTTGTCGTGTTGGTACCATTGTAGGTTGTGGAACACTTGGTACGGGGGTAAACAACATATCTGTGCCAGTATTTGACAACATGTCAGTGGTTGAAGTCAAAATCTTCGTTGGTTCAACAACTACAGGTGGTGATATACTAGGGTGTGCTGATTGACCAGTTGAAGTTGCTTTGTTCTGTTTTCCCAAAACAGCATAAAATGTAGCTAATGCCTTCGCCATTGCTTCCATTTCACGACTGCTTAATGAGTTAGTGTCTTGATTTAGGAAAAATGGTAGTTTCTGATCCACCGTTGAAGAACTAGTTTGATGCATTGGACCACTTTCAGCTTTTGCCGAGTCGTTCTTTTTAATTGCAACTGTTATATGGGAAAACCCTGATGCTGGTACCCCAATAATCATCCTGGGAACTGTGCCTGCTTCTAATTGTGATGTCATCTGAGATGCTGTATTTGTTTTTCCTGTCGATGCTAAACCTGGTATTAATTTTGCTGATGCATCTGTAGCTACTGGTGATGGTACATTAGGTGTCAATTGGGTTGAAACGTCTTGCATGACTTGAGATGGTATTCCAGTTGGCACTAGGGATGCTATGCTTGGAAATAATACACCAGTTGTTTCTTGGGATGAACCTGACAATACTTGAGATGGTTCAGCAGGAGCCAATTTGGGTGACACGCCTTGCATAACCTGAGACGATAGTCCACCAGATCCTACTTGGGAAGCTAAGCCTGTCATTTGGGGAGATGGTTGACCATTCGACAATTGGGATTCAACACTTGATGCCGAACCAGACGCAAATTGGTTGACTATATCTTGCATCATCTTGAAGGCTGCGGCTTGTGCTTCTTGGTTATTTACGCCTGACATTACTGGAGATGGTATACTTGGTGCTCTTTGGGATTCTCTACCTGACATTAAATGTGATGCTTCACCAGGCGCACCTTGGGATGCTACACCTGGTGTATTTTGTATTGTGGAGCCTCCCATTGTTGGAGAAGCTGCACCGGGAGACATCATGGCTTGCATCATTCGAAACGCTGCAGCTTGTGCTGCTTGGTTATTTATATCTGACATTCCTGTTGGTCTTTGGGATGCTGCACCAGATGTGGTTTGGGATGTTGACCCTGGCATCGCTTGAAATGGTACACGAGAGGAAGTCAGAGTTGCTTGGTTTGCTGAGCCTGGCATAACGTAGGGTGCTATGCCGGGTGAAAATTGAGATTCTGGGAATACATTGGGCGCTATGCTGGGTTCCACATTGAATGATACGCCAGGTGCAAAGTGGGATGCTGCTCCTTGCATTGTCTGGGATGCTATGCCAGGTGCAAATTGGGATGCTGCTCCTTGCATCGTCTGGGACGCTATGCCAGGTGCAAATTGGGATGCTGCTCCTTGCATTGTCTGGAATGCCATACCAGGTGCAAATTGGGATTCTGTTCCTTGCATTGTCTTGGATGCTATGCCAGGTGCAAATTGGGATGCTGCTCCTTGCATTGTCTGGGATACTATGCTAGGTGCAAATTGTGATGCTACTCCTTGCATTGTATGGAATGCCATACCAGGTGCAAATTGGGATGCTGCTCCTTGCATTGTCTGGGATGCCATACCAGGTGTAAATTGGGATTCTGTTGCTTGTATTGTCTGGGATGCTATGCCAGGTACCACTTGAGATGTAAAACCATGTGTCATTTGGTTTGCTGAACCTAACATTTGACCAGTGATCCCAGGCATGTGTGACGATCCAATATATGCCATTTGTGTTGGACCCAAGTTACCATTTATCTGTTGAGACATACCGTTAGCAGCTCCAGATGGAGATACAGTTGGATTGGAAGGAGATCCTTGCATCATCGCCGAGAGAAGTGAAGGCAACTGACTCATGAAATCAGCGTCAATAACTGTCGTACCAGGACCTGTAGCTGATGATACTGAAGGTACGACTGTACCCTGCATCACTCCATTTTGTACAGTTTGACCAGTTTGAGAAAATCCTCCTGTTGTAGATGTTCCTGGTGCTGGTATTTTCGTTTGAGAATTAGTTACAAACATCTGAGCATTGGTACCTAGTGACATTTGATTCCCAGCTAGTGGTGAGTTATTTGATGCAGTGTTCATTTGTGGTTGTGGAAATCCTTGGTTGAGATTTTGTGCTGTTTGTATTTGGTCGTTGACCTTTGACCCCTTGTGTGTTGTTTGACTGATCATTGAGATAAGTCTTTCTGCGTCGGATAGAGAGACGCCATAGAATGTTGAAAACGAGGCAACCAAAGCCTGACCTAGATTTGATTGTAGACTTTGTTGTCCAGCGGAAGTCGACTGATTTACGATACTTTGTGTGGGATGGGTTGGTATCAGGTTTTGTTGTTGTGTTGGCATCATAGGTTGTTGCTGTGTTGGCATCATGGGTTGTTGCTGTGTTGGCATCATAGGTTGTTGCTGTGTTGGCATCATGGGTTGTTGCTGTGTTGGCATCATGGGTTGTTGCTGCGTTGGCATCATGGTTTGTTGTTGCGTTGGCATCATGGTTTGTTGCTGTGTTGGCATCAGGGTTTTTTGTTGTGTTGGCATCATGGTTTGTTGCTGCGTTGGCATCATGGGTTGTTGCTGTGTTGGCATCAGGGTTTGTTGCTGCGTTGGCATCATGGGTTGTTGCTGTGTTGGCATCATGGGTTGTTGCTGCGTTGGCATCATGGGTTGTTGCTGCGTTGGCATCATGGTTTGTTGCTGCGTTGGCATCATGGGTTGTTGCTGTGTTGGCATCAGGGTTTGTTGTTGTGTTGGCATCATTGATTGCTGCTGAGTTGGTAACATGTGCTGTTGTTGTGTTTGCATGCCTCCAGTGGCATGGTGAGTTAGGTGCTGGATAGCTGGCGTCAAATGAGAAGAAGGTTGAGCGACCTGTGGAGAAATATATAAATATAACTTCCTATTTATGCAAAATCAACAATAAATATTTTACTGAATGATTTACGTCTAAAATTTATCGATGAAAAGTGTCGGTATTGTAAGTGGACTTTCTGCGTTTTCTATAGAATTGAACAACTAACATTTTTTAGAAGTAATTTATGCTTGTGATGAAATTAATTATATGAATTCTAGTTAAACAGACATAAAATTGCCAAGAGAGCTTTCCTTTTGTACTTATGATGCCTTTTAGACGATATGCATTTAAAAAATGTATTATTGATTTGGAAAAATGTGTTATTACTCACCTCATCGTGAGATGGGGACTTGGACGTCATTTCAAATTGGTCTTGATTTTATAAATTTTGTCTCAGACGAAAGCCAAATTGAAAAATGTATATGTGATAAATCTGTGTATCTTTTCAGTGAAATAAACGACATATTTTTCGAAATGAAAATTATTTTAAAGATACCATGCAACTTCATTTAAATTGTTATTGATTGTTCGCTGACTCCAATACAATTCATTAATTTCAAAACAGATCTAATAAGTTAACCATGGTAAAGCTCTCTTGGCAGAGATATTACAATACAATCAATGAACATTTAAGCGATGAATGTTGTGCAATTTCCCCCTTGTTCATTGATGCACGCACTTGGTTAAATGTCGACCGAAATACAAATGCAGTCAACAATAAGATTTGACTTCATTGGAGGTTAAAAGCAAACGAAAAGAAGGAGAAGAATTGTCTCCTCTATGAAACAAACAGCGGCACGGTGACTGCCTTGGGCGGGAAGGCAGGATGCTCAAATCAATGGAATGTTATACCTGAACTAGAAATTAAAAAAAAAGATTTATTTCCCAAAGGGTTTTTATGTCCCACGTGCCATGATTTTTAAGACAAAGCAAGTCAGCCATGTAAAGCGCCAAGTGAGAATTAGGGTGAAAATAATTTCCCAATGTATTACAACAAATAAAATAATGGCGTCATGAGAGCTCGAACCAACTACCTCTCAGGTGAGATTAGAGTACGCTCATCCCTAAACCATCGTTGCCCCTATAACGGGTACTGCTTCTTTTCTATTTTAGGAACTGAATGACACTTAAATTATTTTATATGGCTTCACTAGGCTTATTTTTTGGATCACTTGCCTTATTTGCTATGTATTATCACTACAATAATACACAGGGTACCTTGTAAATATGGATAGTCATCGCTCTCTTTATGAAGTGAAGCACCAAATATTTCACATTATTTAAGCATCAGTCATGCATTGTACTTCTGTGGTAGCAGTTCGAACTATCAGGATTTTCTATTTAGCACACAATTATTTCAGGGGCGAAGCAGGGGGCAAACGGTAATGCCCCCCTTTGAGATCGGGAATGATTTAAATTTACCACATCTTTAATGTATCTCAAAATTCCGGCCGCTTTGCGGACATTGGTTTGATAATATCCCCCTCTTTCGAATTTTTGGCTACGCGCCTGATTATATTGTCTACCTCAGAAGCTATCGTTTCTGTATTCGAACCCCGACCGTGTTATATAAATGTATCGCCTTGTGTCTAGCATTCAAGTTAAAAAAGACGGCATTGTCATGGTAACCGTATATTTTACATTCTTTGC
>JAUUEB010498809.1:0-10415 GCA_032362205.1 Clione limacina
TGTGTGTGTGTGTGTGTGTGTGTGTGTGTGTGTGTGTGTGTGTGTGTGTGTGTGTGTGTGTGTTTGTGTGTGTGTTTTAGATATACATTGTCCAGCATATATCATTTCTACTTTTTTTGTGTATGCTTCACCCTGTTTGCGTATCTTGTATATCTTGTTTTTCGACTATCTTGTATATAATTTTTCTGTATCAGTGTAATGATTGCGTTTTCCTTTTCGAAGTATTTTATACTCTTGAAACGATGTATGATTTATGATCCTATGTTGTTTGAAAACAATCTGGAAATACACAATCTTGAATCTTGGAAAAGACATGATGACTAATGATGGCCACACAAACCTAGTCACAAGACCACAAAACCCATAATTATATTTTTCGAAACAAGATTTTCATATGAAATGTTTTTTTAAGTTCATACGATTTTTAGTCGGTTAATATAAAAAGAACAACCCTAATTTAAAGTAAAGCCGTATAAGTCTTTTTATTCATACAGCTCAAATAATTAACTTCAATTACAGGGACATTGAAAAGACCACACTAAACATACACTATTCGTCTATTGTTCGTCGTTTGTCTTTTGTAATTCTAAAGATATTAGTTTGAACTGAAATGTTGACACTCATGTTAAATATAACTGTTTCTGTACGTGTACAATTGTAGTGCAACATGACACACTGGCTTAACTTTGGTGTTGACCAAATCCCATTTTTCTTCGTGAGATACTAAACTCTGAATTATGTTCGTTGGACCAGCTGTTAGTTAATGGAGTTTTTGATAGAGAAGGTTAACATATAGAAAAACAATTTGAATTGTGATTACATATAAGGATAATCACTTGCAACGATTCAGTGACATTTTTTTGAGGATCACACAATTTTTTTTAAAGATCAACTTAATGTCAATATTATATGTTTTGAAAAAAACACGTAGTATAGTATTTGAATGTGTCTCAAAAATAGATTGACATTGACATGTTTATAAGTTTATTACAATTCCAACTAAACACACGAACGTATCTAAGAAAGACATGTTTACAAACTTAAGTCGATAAAAAGATACAAACATTTATGCTACACTGCATCTTGTCTCGACTAATAAACTGAAGCTCTATACAATCCACTTAATGTAGCTTTAGTTCTTTGTTACACAAAAAAATAATAATGAAAATCAATCGCTTTTTTCGCTTATTGATATTTATTTCATTCAAATACATAACATCTACAAACCATCATGCCAGTGGGAGAGTTTTTTTGGTGCATCGATGTTGTTTGATGTGTATTTGTTTTACTGTTGTAAATAAGCTTAAAAACTCTGCAGGACGGCAGATTCCCTAGGTAGTCAATACTCAAATATGTGGGAGCGATCACTGCCCTTATGCCGCCGTCTCTCACCTGCCACACAATCCTCGAAAAAGGCAAGTAAACAAGTAAATTAGACGACCATTGTCTAGCTTGTGCACAAGTTAATCAGATAATCACCTTCTAACATGCTATAACTATTGAATGACAACAAAGAGAATGCAAAATGTATAACAAAGGATCTTTAGCTTAATTGGATAAATATTTTCAAGACGCTAATTTCAATATATCAACATGACAAAGAAGAATTATTATTCATAAAATCAATGTCTTATTTAGAAAGAAAAATTACTGGTGTCTATGATCCTAGAACAAATGTGTATTAATTGATTCATTGGGAAGGATTACGTTTTCTTATTTTGATTTTGTAGTATAAGATTAAATGTATGAAATGTCCTCTGTGGTGTTTATTTATATATCACTATATTATATTAATTAATCAATCAGAATTTTTATTTTCATAGATAATAGTGATCAGGTTCAATTTCATAATACCCTTGGAGATTTAAACGGGTCCTTTTTAGTTGAATCGTGGCTATAGCTAACGTTGCCGAGGGTTAACATTTTACATAACAATTGTAGTTGGCTAGATAAAATAAAACTCAGTGGTAATTATTTGTCAGTCTAGGTTTGATCATATGCAACACGGGATGCAAAACGATATTGTGTTTTCTTGTTACATGCCTTCAGCAGAATCGCCATCAATGAAATATAAACGTGTTTTATCCTGCATCGTAAATAAATAAAAAACAAAACTAGATGCACAATAATGCACATTGCCAATTAATGTGTGAATTTGAAACTTCACTAATTCACTTAACTCGGTACAGAAGAATGTCTTAAATAAGTAAGATAAAGATGTAAAGGTGGTCATTTACTCTGAGCCGTTCTTAGTAATTACTCCTTAGCATTTTTACAATCAATAATAAGTACACATAAACAATCAAAACCCTTAAAAACAACCAATCACTCTCAAATGTGCGAACGTTTTGATTTCATAACGGAAATATACTATGTCAATGTCATATCTTTTTACAAATGTGTTTCGTTAATCACATCTCCGTATGGTATTACTTTCTTTGTTCAGCGTTAAAACGGAAGTTATCTATGTAATTATCTTACTCGCCCACGTGTTCTTGTTTAATTGTTAATGGATTTTATGAAAATAAAAATCAATCTTTGAGTTAAAACAGCAGACAAACTCGAATACAGCTTATTATGTAATCTATTGAAGTGAAGAAAGAATTCAAACGATTCATAAGGAGATAATAAAACGACTTAAATCATACCACTTTTGATGAGGTTAAAAAGCTAGTACAATCATGATGATTCAAATATGATAATAAAAGATGAGTCAAGAAGAGAAAATTCAATTAGACAATGCGCAATATGTAATCCTAAAACCTTCATTTATTTTGTTTGCCTCTCTCTACCGATGTCATCAGTTGCGTTGTGTTTTATTACTCACAACACATGCCCCTGGCGTTATCGTCTGTCACTCAGAGATGAGCTGAATTCTGAATAACTCAGTCCGTCAATTATACATTAAAACATACGATCATAACCAATTCAGACATCAATTAGACAATGAAGCTGCCGTTCTTAAGGGTATCTCGCTGGTTTTACTGACTTAGAAAAGAGTCAGATCTTCTCATCTGTTCGCAATACAAGATGATACTAAACAACTGATACATACGATGGTATGTGAAACTGGCGTTATTTATGTATCTGTTTCTAGGATTTCCACTTTACGACCATTGCCATACTTTGAAAATAGACCAAGGGGACAGTGTGTGAGATTAGCGATTGTTTAAGATGAAATGGCTGTGAAACATAAAGCTGATCGTGGTTTTCGGTGTTATTGATTGGAACTGAACGACTGAACCGCGAGATTTCTGACGTCTAAGGTTGAAACAATGACACATTGTTGTAACACTGTCACTACAAGGTAGGGAGGCAATTTGAATGAGTGCATCAAGTGAAGACCAGGAAGGCAAAATGTGTTGTAGTCAGTAGCGTATATCATTGAATATCTTAAAAAAGGACGATGTTTTACATTTAATTACTAGTGACTGAAGTACCCTGTCATGCCCGGAAAGTAAGATATACAAAATGAAAGAAAATGATAGTTAGTATGACATTCTAACAACCATGAATGATCAAAGAAGGGCCCCCTTCCCATATGCTACACGCCATTATGCCCCATTCTCGCTTTGAAAATCATGATTTGAAAAAAAGTATATTATATATTTTTATCAGCTTGTGTGTACATCGTCTATTTAAGGTGCGGCGCGAGTATTCAGTACGTCGATTTGATGTTTGTGCATATTAAAGAACAGATTCATTGCGCGTTTACTGTTCTGATTAGATATGTAGTAAAAATTCTGACGTAAAATAAAAAGGCAAAACAGAAATGGATTACCGACAAAATCCTAAAAATAATGGATGAAAAAAGGCATCTGAAAATTAATGAAACGGAATACAAGAACATAAACAAAAGAGTCAAAGACAATTGTGATGAAGCAAAAGAATAATGGCTTGATGAACAATTTGAGAAAACTGGCACACCAATTCACAGATATTCTATTCTGATATGGAAGATGTATGTGGCAAGAAAAGGTCAGTAAAACGTATTGAATTCCGGATCGAAATAAGATTATTCTCATGGTGAAAAATGTATTCTTGAAAATTGTTTGATTATGTAAAAAAAAACAAAAAACAATAACACATATTGACTACATCACATCGAGAGATGAATGGACCTGAGAACATGAATGTCAAAGTTGAGGCAGCTTTCAAAGAAAAGAAGTTTGGTATGGATATCCTCACACAGCACATTTACATATTTTACAACGCAGTGACCTTTCTTGAAGAACTGTGCTCATCAATATTAATTACACTGCAGAATTAACTAGGGTTATAAAGGATGTGGACAGCATGGAACAATTTGCATAATGTGACAATCCACTAAAGCTATACTAAACAAATCATGATTTAAAATCAACAAAGAGCAATTCGGTTTTGTAAAAAGAAAGAGGACAGTTAATGCCATATTAACCCTTTCAATGCTTATGAATAGATATATTGAGAAAAAATAATGAGCTCTTTCTAAGCTTCATAGAGTATTCAAAAGCTAGTTAATGGGTTATTGCTAGATTTATCCTACAATATATTAAAGCCAACGTTGAATTCTGATGCGTGTCATAATCACGTCTTTTGCCAACGATTGCATGTAAAACTCGTTAACCCTCAATGATGTTATTATCTTGGAATGGGGTTAAGTTAGATAACACAGTCTTTATGTAATTAGATATGACATGAAATATCAATGAGCAATACTTTTATAGCCATTTCCATTCGGTAAAATTTAACACGTTATCTCATTTTAAAGGTGAATGAATATATCTATGAGAAAATGACACTCATATACATCTTTATCATAATATTACGTGCATTCATAAAGAAATATAGAGAGTTTGCATTTAAAACGATGAAGCTTAGCTAAGCAAGTTTTGCCCGACAATTATATTGATATATATATTGACGATAACAGCAGGGCTGTATGTCTGTTATAATACAACACAACATGACATTACACCCGTGCCAATGAATTCCATCTATTTTCAATTCTCCTGGGTTTCAAAGTTTAGTATTGATTGAATGCAAGACATCAAATCACACATATAGATTATGTCATTACAAAGACGGAACATTGTGTTATACATCTTTAACAGTTTTTGACATTAATTTTGCAGTTACATATTTCGTAAAGGGGTCGTTATGCTACATTTTAGCTTAATAATTTAATCTCATCATTGGCTGTCTTTTTTATATCAAACATATTAGTACTAATCAACTAAATTCGTCCAAAAGTGTACCTGGAGACCAAAAATGGTGAAAAACAGAAATAATTGCAGTAACTTGTTGACAGGAAGCTAATTTCTACAAATCTGGGTGATTCTTAGGTTCATTAACAATATTTTAGGACCTTCTTTAAACATGTCTATTATGTCATTTCTGTCTCTATTTCTTTCGCTCTTTAATCGGAATGTGATTTTTCTGAAATATTTTTTTTAAACATAAACGCATTTTAAAGAAATATTATTGAGTTTCATTATTGTAAACTAAAGAGATCGTTAAGTAGGGACATGGAACAACATTTTGCAATCCCCCATAATCCTGACCATATGCACTTATTAACAGTCACAAAATACAAGTTCTAAGAATTGATTGGTGGAAATTGAAAGGTATCACCAACGGAATTGCACACATTTTTATTTCCATGATCACTCGTTTTAGCTCATATAGGTATTATAAATAACATGTTTATAGTCCATCCTGACCAGCTAGTGAGTCGTCGTAGACATTTCTAAACGGTCGTAGATATGTCAACTGGTAAAGTACTTCATGGTAAGATGAATCATATCAAACAATTCTTAATGACTTGTGGGGGATTTTTTCATGATAACTCGGAAAGGTTTTAATTATGTTCTAATCATATTTCCGCTATCATGATTAAATATGAACAGGTGTTTTAATCGGCCTGTCTGTTTGTCTGTTATCACAATAACTTAGAATATTACACTTAGATTTATTTTATTTTAAGTAGGATGGCAAATAACGAAATATGGATATTCGCTAATAAAATAAATTCAATAGTATTTGATTGAAACTGCCAGACTAAGGGACATTTGTATTTATTTGTCTGTCATTGTTTGGATGCGAGTAATTTTGTCTATCATGATATGTCCACATTGCTACTTTCGTTCATGAGAGAGACTTACTTAAATGAATGCACGTTAGTCCATAATATTTGCAAGAAAGGGTTTCGTGTAATCCGAGTGGTAATTCATTTTTTTCTGTCTGTGTTCTCAACATATTTTAACAATGTTATTTTAATTGTATTTTACATGTAAGTAATGCTTACATTTGAAGGTAATATGGTTATCTTATGTTTTATCTGTCTATTTCTTATACAAAAAGTTATTGATCTGAGTTTATAGTGTATGGTCAAGAAAATGATAATACCTTTAGACCTAGTGTGGTAATTATGTTACTGCCTCTTGGTGCGGAGTTGGAAAGTAACATACCATTGACTGTTAACAAATGCATCTTATATTTATTTTTTATTTTTGAAGATATTGATTAAAAGTTGTTTTTTAATCTTTCAATTTGCGTTACAAAGTGTTATTAAATTATTTTTGTTTTTGATAGATCAATTATTCAAAAAAGTTGTAATCGGTCCGCTGTCGTTTTTAAAATTCGAAATGTGACTTTGTTTACTAGAGTGGCCATACCAGTGTCCTACAGGAAATCAGTTCTTAACGGTCTCAATAGTTATATCTAATGATCGCGTTTTACTTATATCGATATCTCATTGATTCGGATTAGTAATGTGATAATTTTCATACATACCTTTTACCTAATGGTCGTTTAGATAAGTATTTACTTCAATACACACCCTACAAAACTTCATCTGACTTTTGACTTTTGCTTTAAAAACAGGGTGTCTGAATTTACTGAATGACTGCAACATTACGCTTACTTCCAAAGTCTTTTTTCTGAATTTGTTGGTTTGGAATTATCATATTGAGTTCTTTTTAGTTCTTTTTTTATTTGGTTTAGAGGAGGGGAACTTTTAAAGTTTGAATCCGACCAGAACAATTTGTTGTTAACTAGTCTGTAATGAACATATGATGTAGATTGAGTGCCAAACTGACACCTTTCTTGCTAATTATGAAAACTGTCATATCAACGAGAAGCTTTCAGGGCCGAACAGGGGTAATGATTTAAATATTTCTTTATGCGTTTTCCAAAATAAAGCCTTCAAATAGTTAGTGTTTACACACACAGTGAACAATATGGTCTTTCTTATCCATTTATCATGTATTTTTAATTTAGAAAAGAATTATGTTAACGAAGTACATCATTACAGTTAATATCTTATAGTAATAAACAGAGTTTACAGTTCCAGTGTGATTCATATTTCTTTTTCAAAATTGAAGAAAAGGCTACTCTTCTAAAAATCAAGCCTTGTGTATGGATAATAATAACAAATTGAATTAAGTTGACTGTTTTTTAGGTTGATTAATCATCTTTTTTAACTGAGTTATGATAAGGAAATGAGGTCAAAATATACAAATGATTATTTTTGTTATGTATCAATTCACCTACATTTTTGATACATGCTTTAAATGTCCTCAACTCTCAAAGATGATTCAAATGGAGTTCACATTAGGGTGTATAAGAAAGCGGGTCTTTCATCCCAAGTAACCTTTGAAAATGACCAACAAAAATGCCAACATTCAAAACAATATTGTTTGATTACATTTAGTACAACCTTTAAAATATCAGGTTTGTATCTAAAAGGATTGAAAACAGAAAAAAATCTTTGAAAGCTATGTTATCAAGTTTAATGGTTTCGCTTTATAAGGTAATGCATATACAACATAACAAAACTAATAAAAAAGTACTCGTAGAGAATACAACCACGTACTTCAGACACAAGTAATAAATAACATAGCAAACCACTCAAGGGCCATAACTCCTGTAAACATAAAAGTTTGTTTTCAAAAAGAAGAGGAAGATATTCCGCAAGCTCCTACTGTGGCTGACGATACTGTCCGGCCTGGGCTACGCGGGCGGTGTTTGGTATTCGCTGGTGTCGGACAACTTCCACGACTTCTTCACCGAGTATGTGCCGTTTGGTGAGGATGCGGTTGCCTACTTCGAGGAGCGCGAGTTCCGCCGGAGGTTTCCGGGCCGCGCTGGCCAACCACGACTGCACCCCCAGATCTCGGGCGAGAACAAGGTGACCATTCCGGGCAAGAGCGGACTGACGGCGCGCGTGGCCCAGGACGAAGGTGCTGATCTCGCGACCACAAAGGGGCCTCATGTGAGTGCTGTGACCGACGACAAGCTCAGGCCAGGCTCGGCGGCTGGAGAGGCACCAAAGGTCGAGTCGGACACGCCAACGGGCAAGGCACCGCCCACGCAGACGTCGTCGCCGGTCAAGGAAGCCGAGCCAGCAGCGGCCATTGCCCAACTCGATCACCTCAATGTCCCTTCGGCAACGGAGCCGGTGGTCCAGGACGTGGTCAAGATCGTCAACGACATCATCACAGTCATCAACGCTGACAACACCCACAATGGTCGCTACAACTCGGCGCTCGACAAGGCCAAGTCTGAGCTTGCCAAGGTTGTCGCCGACATCAACGCCTTGAAGGAGGGCCTTCAAAAGAGCGCCGAAGAGAAGATCAAGGCTGCTAATAATGAGTTCGAGGCAGCCGCCAAGGAGCTTGTCCAGCGATTAGATCACCAGATGCAAGAGCAGGAGACCCATTGGAAGGAGGAATACGAGAACGAGCGTGAGCGTCTCTCCAAGACCTACCACGAGAAGATTCAGGCCGAGCTTGAAGCCGCTCACAAGGTGTATGAGCAGAAGCTGAAGAACCAACTTCTCGAGCAAAGCATCCAGCTACAAAAGAACTTCACTGCCAACGTCCGCGAACGCGTCGAAGCAGAACGTGACGGTCGCCTCGGCAAGCTGAATGAACTCTCCTCGTCAGTGCACGAGCTTGAGAAGCTGACTGCAGAGTGGAACCAAGTCGTGGACGCCAATCTCAAGACACAGCATCTTGTTGTGGCTGTGGAAGCCGTCAAGTCTGCGCTCGAAACACAACTCACACCCAAGCCTTTTGTCATGGAACTTGCCGCACTCAAGGAGATTGGCGCAGATGACCCCGTTGTCAGCGCCGCCATAGCCAGTATCAACCCCGCTGCTTACCAGCGCGGCATCCCCAGCTCTGCCCTTTTAATTGACCGCTTCCGCCGTGTTGCGGCAGAGGTGAGGAAAGCTGCACTGCTCCCGGAGGATGCAGGCGTGGCTTCGCACCTTGCCTCTCTCGCTATGTCTAAGGTTCTCTTCAAAAAATCCGGATTGGCGGTTGGCGGTGATGTCGAGGCTGTACTTGCACGGACAGAGATACTTCTTGAAGAGGGGGATCTTGACGCCGCAGCACGTGAGATGAATGGTTTGCAAGGATGGGCAAAGGTGTTAAGCAAGGATTGGCTGAGTGAGTGCAGGAGGGTATTAGAGGTCAGGCAGGCATTGGATGTCATCGCTACGGAGGCGAGATTGAATAGCCTGCTCATTGATTGAGTGATGCAACGTTTTTGTCTGATGGACACGATGCAGGCAGGTAGGCAGACAGGCATGCGGGCATCATAAGTATAATTTCTCGAGTTCATTCGACCCTCTTCTTCCTATTATGTGTGAATAGTAGCAGTTCAGTAGTGTGTATCGTATCTGTACCTGCATCTGATGGGATTCATTGCTTCACGTCTGTCTGAATGCTTCTTGACTACAGATATGATCTTGCCTATCACTTGCGATAACATCATTGCTTGAGCCCGCTTTGCTTTGGCGGCTTGGTGGCCAAGTAAATGCTTCTCATTCCACTGAAGCTTCCTATTCCAACTCCATTCCTAGAATCGTGAATCAATCGTGAACAAGAGCAACTCGAATAGTTAGGTAATGCCGGATGGATGCAACTTATAGAGTGATTCTACTATATTTTATTTCTAAATAATCATTTCATGACACAAGTCCGTCCAGCCATTGCAGAGTGGAGTCTAATCCTGTGCCACAATCGTAGTAGTGTCTAACGAATTCAGCCTTCACCAGTGACCCTTGGCACCTGCTTGCTTGAGTAACTTCGGGAAATCAGGAGTACCAAACCCAGTTACAGGGTCCCAGCCCTCTGTGGCTGGGAAGCCTTGAACATTACATCCGTGGCTGAAGCCCTTGGTGATGTCAGTCAGACCTTTGTAGCCCTTCTTGTAGAGCCACGGATTTAAGAATCCCAGAGTTGGCTTTCCGGAAGCAAGAAGAGCGTCGTTGACGAGAGAGAAGATGCCTGCTGTGAGGGGACTGGAAGCTGATGTTCCACTGATGGTACCTACGATTGAGTGTTAGCACACATTGCGTTGCAAGAAAAAGAAAGCAGCATGATATCAATGTGAGTCTGTGGGATGTATTTCTTACCCTCAGTTCC
>JAUUEB010498820.1:0-10414 GCA_032362205.1 Clione limacina
TGAAGGAGGAATGGGGAATAGGAAATCAGCTTTGATTTTCTTCCCCAAATCAAATGGGGAAGGGAAGAATAGGAAGGGGCAGGAAGGAACCAGAATAAGGGGAGGAAAAATTAGCTTTGATTGATCCTTCCCTTAATGAAATTGGGAAGGAAACAAGAACAAGGGCAAGGAGTAGAAAGCTAGGAGGGGAAAATAAAGATATCTTAATGTTAATTTTTAAAAAAGAGTATTTTCTCTTCCCTTGCTTACTTTATCTTCTTCCCTTCTTGGGCTAGGGAAGGTTTTCAAGTTTGATTTTTTTGCACTTTTAATGCGAATTGTCAAAAAAACATATTTTTCATTCGCTCCTTCACTTTTTCTTCTTCCCTTCTCCCTTTCAAGAAAAATATAAGAGGTGGTGGGGACTGGGGAAGGGTTTCAAGTCTGATTTGTTCGCACTTTTAATGTGAATTTAAAAACAAGGGCATTCTCTCTTCCCTTGCTTACTTTTCTTTTTCCCTTCTTGGGCTAGGGAAGGTTTTCAAGTCTAGGTTTTTTGCACTTTTAATGCGAATTATCATAAAAAATAAGTTTGATTCCCTCAATTACTTTTTCTTCTTCCCTTCCCCCATTTTAAGTAAAATATTGGAGCTGGGGAAGGTTTTCAAGTCTGATTTGTTAGCACTAACGTGAATTGTAAAAAAAAAGTTTTTTTTAATTCCCTCACACTTTTTCTTCTTTCCTTCCCTTTTTCAAGGAAAAAATTGGAGGTGGGAAGGTTGTTTTTAAATGAGGGAAGGAAAAATGCCTTTTTTCAATTTGCGTCAAAAGTGCGTAAATCAGACTTTAAAACCTTCCCGAGTTCCAATTTTCACTTGAAAACATTCCCCCCCACACCCCAGGTGGCAAGAATATACTGAGTAAATAATGCTTAAACCAAACATCCGAACCAAAACTATCAACAAAATAAAACAAACTAAAAAAGTTATGATTTGTTTTCAGAACCAAAACTATTGCTAAATTGAAACTGTGTCTAAACTGAAACTATGTCTGAACTGAACCTAAGTCTAAACTGAAACTATGTCTAAACTGAATATCTAACTGAATCTTTGTCTAAACTGAATATCAACAAAATAAAACAAATTAAAAAGTCATGATTTGTTTTCTTTGTTAATAAACCCTTTTAGAACCAAAGCTATTGCTAAACTGAAACTGCATGTAAACTGATACTATGTCTTAACCAAAACCATGTCTAAACTGAATATCTGAACTGAAACTATGTCTAAACCGGATGTCTAAACTGAAACTATGTATAAACTGAATATCTAAACTGAAACTATGTCAAAACTGAATATCTAACTAAATCTATGTCTAAACTGAAACTATGTCTGACTATGTCTAAACTAAATATCTAAAATTAAACTATGTCTAAACTGAATTTCTAAACCAAAACTATGTTTAAACAGTTACATCAAAATCAACAGGTAGCTTAGTTTATGTTCTGAGACATCTATAGAGAAAAATCTTTTTAATTTGGTTGCTAATTAAGAGTCAATTTGCAGTCTTGTCATTTGTCTGAAGATGCGATTAATGAACTTTTTAAAGCACTTAGAGCCTGTGCTGTGTACATGAATTATATAAATGCAATAATACTTTTGTGAAGAGTTTAGCTGATCAATACCTGTTAGAAGATGCTTATAACTTTTGCAACATCCTCTAATATTTGGACAAGGTTATATAGAATAATAAAACACACAACTCACTGGTAACGTTGTTTCACCCACTTGTGGGATCGTCAGACCGGGTAATGTGAGGTGTGGCGACATGGTTATAATACCTTTTTTTACAATTTTCACATCTAGATGCCCTCCAATGCGACAATTATAAGTTTCTTAATGTATTTATGTAGATAACATGGATTTATCTAATAAAATTAAAAGGTTTTTGAAAAATGAATATGTAAGAATTGTAATGATGAATGATTACATGATGTTTATCCCCAATATGGCCATGGAATAAAGCTTACAAATTTAACTGAACAAAATTGGATAAAAAATGAGATATATATTATATAAAAAACAAAAATGCTAATATGTACTCACCCCCAAGTTTCCCAGCAGTTCTTGGTTTGTTATTGTTTGTGTTTGGCACCTTTCCATTCGCAGGTGTTTGTTTGTTTGACACTGAAACCTCCTTTGATTCACCAGTTTTTTTAATCTCCTTTTGTTTTGAGGAAACTTCCTTCTTATTAGATGATGGCGGATGAGATGATGTATTTTCATCTACACATTCTTCAACTAAGCGACGAACAGTTTCTGTCATTGCCACAAACTTTACTTTCTTTTCACAATGGTCTGGAGAATCATCTGTTGATGAACACTCTGAGTCTGAATCATCTAATCTTGGCTTAGAAGCAGCCTTCTTTTTTGAAGTAACTTCTTCTGGTTCAGACATTTTGTTTTTCTTTTCTTTGGCTTTATTTCTTCTAGACAAAGGCCTTTCGTTTTTTGAAGCGTCCTCTTTTGGTTCTGGGGTACAGTCCTTGGGATCTGTTGAATGCTCCTTCACCTTATCTTTTTTGTTGGACGCAGGTCGATTAGCTTTAGCAGTTGTAATAACGGAAGTTGACAAAGCATTTCCATTACTGTTTGTTTGTACACCACTTGCAGGTGTGTCACAGTTTTCGAGATTTTGATTTCCTTTCTCTGATTCACTCTTTGGCTTTTTCTTCTTGCTTTTTTTCTTCAACTTGACATTGGAATCAATGCAGTCCTCTTCAACAGCAGTTGAGAGGCCAACACCATCATTTAAATTTAAAAGATCCTTAAGATCATTTGTGGCCTTTTTCTGATCAAATCCTTCAGCCATCATGTACAAGACTGAAAAAGATCAGACAACATTGTTATGCCAAATAATGTGATGATTAGTTCAAAATAACCACAAAATCCAACGAAATGCCAAATAATGTAATGATCAGTTGAAAATAGGACCTCTTAACAAAAACAAAAAATGTTTTTCCAAAAAAAATTCAAAATCCAAAAAACTGCTAGGTGTGGGGGTTAAGCTAGGGTCGGTCAGGTTAGTGGAAACAGACCTTTTTTGGCCATATCAATTTCAAACACTTTTCTTGCAGCAACCATGTAAGTAGTGACTTAGTGTGACTTTTTTAGAGTAAAATACAATTTTGTTAGTAAAAACAAGAGGAATATTTGCATTGAAATAATACATCTTTCTATAAAAGAAAAATAACCCAAATGTTATATTTTTGTTCTTAAGGCTCATTTAAAGGGCTGGTGATGCAAAAAAACTGCATGTATTATAATATTCTCCAGCCAAATCAGAGAGTCATTTACATACTAATTAAAAACCTAACAACTTACAATAACAGTAACAAAATTATGCTCTTGTAAGGTTTTTATCAAAAATCTACATCCTTATAATTCAGCTATGAAACATCTTGATGTTAATATTTTTGGTCTCTTTCCACTCAGAAAAGATGATATCTACCTGAAACCGAGTATTTACTAACTTGTGAAGGGATAATGACGCTGCTTGTTTGTCTATCTGTGGTCACAGTAACTCAAGAAAGATACAACTGATTGACTTCAAATCGTGTACGATGTTGTAATTCAACCCGATGAAGACGCCTATTTAATTCCAGCAATATCCGTTATCAATTGACACAGATATGGAATTAAAACTAATTAACAAGGGACAATAGAGATAAACTCGATTGGCAGCTTTCTTCTTCCGTCTTGCTGCCCGACGTTCAATATCAATGATGTGCAAGTTATCGCGCGGACATGCACTGTGTTCTATTGCGCCGCGCAACACACCATCCTTAATGAATCGTTAAAAGCGTATTATTGAATGCAATCCAAGCAGGAATTTAACTTTCTCAATACACATTTTGAAAAAATTATGTTTTATTTTTAAGTAATGCTGACATGGTACAATAAGGAAATGTTTTATTATTTTACTCGGTTTCGGTTTTGTTCTCTATCTGAGTACTCATGTTTCTAGTTTGATATGTAGATTAAATTTTTACATTCAGCTCATAATTGCCATGAAGCAGCCCCTCAAAGTCAAAATTTCTCTCTGATTATTCATTTACATCCTGTGGAGTGGAATGGCCTAGTAGTATCTAAGCAAACCACACTCTAAGTTGAGTATCTTCTAAACAAACCACAGTCCATGTATCTAAACAATCATAATTCTCTATTGTGTATTCAAGCATCAAACCACACTCTAGGTTGAGTATCGAGAAAAGGTTAAAAATGTTAGACAGACATAGATGTTTACTGTTTACTTACATACTAAAGTCAAAGAAGATAAAAATCTTGGTAATTAATGCATCTTACCAATCTGAAGAAAGTGCTGAGAATGAAAAACTTAATCAGTCAAGTGACTTCACTAATTAAAATGTATCACACTTTTGTCACTTATCTTAAATATGGGTCCATTCCAGTGCTAGAAAGGCACTTTGTTTATTTATATTAATGGTTGTATGAATCAATACTCAATACTGTTAGATAGTAATACTCTCCAGGTAAAGGGAAGTTATTGAAATAATGAATGTATAAAAAATATATCTCAAATTAATTGATTGGATTATTTCCCTTTTTAAGTACTAAGGGAGTTAACCAAGTCTTTAAATCAACTCCCTAATTTTTCTGCACAAAAGTCAAATATGCATATGATCTTCAAAAATATTTGATGACCACATTTCCACTTAGTTTTATGACTAATAAAAATCATACTACTGGTATCCATTATTATTATTCTGGTTTTAAATATCTGTACATACATTCATGTTAAGTACTAAAACCATAAATAAATCACATTTTAGAAATATATACAGTAAAGTAGTTGTTTCCTCGCGTACCTAAGCTTTGAAGCAGCTTTGTAAAAATAATTTAAATCTTAAACACAAACCATACCAATTTATCGAAAAATATAATATTTTTCTGAATGGAAAGCAAAAAGAATCCAACAAAAATCCAACCTTTCAATTGAAAAAACAATCTTTAATGGGTGTACAATCAAAGCTTAGGTGCGCGAGGAGGGAACCAAAATACATACATTATCTGTCTGATTATTTATTCTTAAGCATTTTGTGGTAACGAACACCTACCTCGGTAAAGTTTGAAGATCAATAACTTATGGGTTAGCTTGAAGATAACACAATTATATCGCCTTGTTTATATAAAATCACGAAGCAAATATTGTAGATTAGGTCGAACAAATGACAAGTTTTTCCGGTTTTGCTTCTTTTCTTTGACAATTTGAATTTAGTAGAATGTAGTTTGGATTAAAGATAAATTGTTCTAAATTGGACTGGTTATGTGATATTGCTGCTATAAGACTATGAAAACCTTGTTTTTCTAGATAATAAAAATATATAAATAAAACATCTGGAATTATCACTATCAGACGCTTAAAAATGGCGTAAATCATGAGGATGATGAACTATCAAACAAATTACTCGGTTATGCCCCTTCAACATCTCGCAAGTCCTGTATGATCATCATCAAATTCGAATAACATATCCGATCAAAAAAAAAATATGAATCAACAAATACCCCCATGAAGACAGATAATAACATTTCACTCTTCCCATTGACATTTACCACACCATTCAATACCATTTGTACTTAAAGTTACACGTGTGAAAACAACTAAAGTATCCTTTGATGTGACGTTCTTATGAATAGACATCAGATAATTGATAATGTTGTAAGAACAAATACTGTAGAAAATGAAAAAAATAATATACTTGACTATACACAAAATATTTGCTTGTATACAACGGATTTGTGCTTCGATGAAACTGTTCTGATTTTCTGCTTTGTGTTGCCTATCCTGACACTCTTTTGATACTATCATCACGTGCCAGATTTACATATTAAGTAATTATCGACTGAGTGTCGTTGGTGTGGATTAAAAAAGTGAGATAAAATTATTAAAATCTATAAAGATGTGTTTACATAGTTATCTAAAAATAAATCAGACAAACCTGTTTAGCAGTTGTACAGACAAAAAGGTAGGTTGACATAGAGGTGTTAGATATACGGATAGTATGACGGTCAGAAGAGCAACCATAAGAGAGAAAGACATACAAATAATACGTTAAGACAATACACAAAATAGCGTTTGCTTTAGTGATTATGAATAACGTTTTAATTACGCCATTATTTTAACGTGTTATGTATGTTTTTACTCCTTGTTTGATACTCGTAATTCAAAAACATGATTGTTTGAGTAAAATGTCATTTTTTAAGGATAAAATGATGGTTTTTAGCAGACTCAAAATAGAGTGTGTTAAATTAATGGCCGCATAGCGGTCACATTTTAATTTTTTTTAAATCAAATGTCTAGCAATTTTGACCTTAGTTGGGGGGGGGGAATTCCCCCAATCCCCTTGCTATGCACCTGATTTGTAAGTGTGCACCATTGGCCAGAACACTTACTGTGTATATTAACGATATATAAATTATGATGGTAGACTGATCTTGAAAGTAGTTTTTAATTAATACTTTTGTAAAATAGCTTTTTTATATTATGTCTTATTATGAGCGCAGGTTGGCCGTGTCATTTTTCAGACATATTGATCGAAAGGCTGGTTCTAACCTTAACTATTTGATATTGTAAGCATATTATGAAGTTGGGGAATAATACATTTGACAGCTGTTCTCTAAAATAGAAAGCTGAATTCAGTAGGTTATGTAGTCCTCCACTTTGACATTAATTGTGATTGGCCAATGACAAACGCAATATCTCCCTGGAGAAAAAAGTATTTACTTAACAAAGAGATAACAATACAAAAGTAATCTGAAAGACACAACGAAATATATAGTGAATAATATTTTTATATCAAATGTATGGCCATCCGCGATCGAGTTTTGAAGAGATCAATATTCATCAATCGATATCAAACGAGTGTGCCATAAATTTGGTCAGGCGCGTAGCCAGGGAAGGACATGGTGGAAAGACCCCAAATGCGATCCCAAATGCGATCCCAAATGCGATACCCAATGCGATCCCAAATGCGATCCCAAATGCGATCCCAAATGCTATCCCAAATGCTCTAAATTTGCACTATTTCTAACTAATCTCAAATATTTCGCGGCCATTGCTTTGATTATATGCTCTAAATGTGCATTAATTTAAACTAATCTCAAATATTTTTTGATAATATCCAAAGTTGTCCCCCCCCTCAATTTCAAAGTACTGGCTTTTTTGCCTAAATGGAATATATAAAATCAGCCAGAAAGTCACAAGCTGTGGTTGCAGACGTTGCTTCCTTGTGTTTTTTATGTTGTAGATAAACTAGGTCATTCGCATTGGAAAAGTTTTAAAATAAAAAAAGTCAATTACATGGACGTTTTCTCTCACATGACAATACAGGCCGTGGTATAATAGCCTAAATGACCAGTGTTAATGGTACAAAAGAATGTACAGTTAGTGTTCTAACTCAAAAGACATACGCAGCCAAAAAGGGTCCCTTACAAAATGAGCGTAAAACAAATAGTCATTAGACATGTAGTTCTATAATTAGACAAACAGTTTTAGATTCGAATGTTATAGGAAGATATATATTTGATATTGTGTTGAGTATTGTGATGCATATTAACCATACGACCATGAAGTTAGAAATTCGGTAATCTCGAAAACAGCAGTGAACATCATTTGTAAAATAACACCACGTTCATATCACAGCGGGCATTATTAATTGTTTAGCCTATAGCTTATCGGTTTGTATTCATCGGGCTTCATTCTGATTAGACTGATATACATCATTATGGTAAAACGCTTTATTCACACCTACTGTCAATAATGTGTCGAGAAATATTTTATAATGAATTTTTTTCTTTTTAAGAAAAGATGGCCTTGAGACAAATCGCCTTAAGACCATTTCATATGGCATTCGTCCAAAACACGGTCTTAATATGTTCTTCACATCGTGAATAGCTTTTGTCTTTCGGTGAATCGATATATTTAATCTAGGAACCCAATCTTAGTCACGTCGTTCAAACTTATCTCAATGTTTGAACAAATAATCAAATGTTGGTGACATTTCTAGAGTATTTATTTCAAATATATTGAGCCACACTAATTATCACTAGGGTTTATCTGAACTTATTTTTTTAATGACATGATTTACGAGAAAATCATAACATATGAAAATATCACGCTGTATCTTTAGCTGATATTAGAAGCTTAGTGTCAATACAGCGTGCTTTGATTTATAGATTTGTTCTATTAATATTCGTAGAAATGTTTGAGCTTGTGCAAAGATGGATGGGAATCTATATATCAAACTTGTATTATGGACTCACAATACAAGAAATTTTGATACATACAAAACAACAACGATATATCATATATTCAACTCCAGATATGTTTCGAGTTGACGTTTTTACTTTCATTGTGGTAGAGTTATTGGCTTGCTGATAGAACTACTTAAATAAAAATGTGAATACAGTTTTCTCTTTTGAAACAGTTTTTTAAATCAGAAGAGAAAAAAACAAATTATGTCAACATTTATCAAAATTGCAGTCAGAGTAGGTCTGTGTAACATAGCTCGGACCTCCACCCCTCCCCATTGTATTTAAATCAAATTTTAAAGACAATCTTCATTTTGGGAAGAGCTACATTCGCACATATATCGGAAATAAATGTGTTTTTTGTAAACATAATATCACATTTCTTGATTGATGGACTATTTTTTTTTTTAATGTGAAGGGGTAAATATACGTCTTGGTACTCTGAGTAGACAACTTTCTATACTGAAATAGTTCATCGAAAAAGTTACTGGGACATTCCAATTCCGAGATACAGAATTAACGATTGGCACATACATGCAGAGTACCCATGATAGGTTTCAGTTTGAAGTTAATTGCCCATTCAACAGTCGTCTTTCCACAATCCGGAAGTCTTACGCGCAAAGAAACCCCACGATGTTCGGTAACAGACACTTTTAAAAGGGGGATATTTGGGAACCTGTCGTTTGTTTCTCTTACTTTTTCTGTTTTCTTTTCCTATCCCCCTTTTTTGTCACTAACCAAATATGTATATAATCTGATTGGTATTGTTAAGTAAAGGTTGCAGGGATAAAAAATAATAAAAGCAACTTTGTCAGACAGATTAATACTGTATCATGAAATATCAGAAAATACCCTTTAATCTATAACCTATATAAGATCAGTACGTCCGAAAACTCTTAAAGGCAGAATATTGGTGCAGGATATTTATATGGTCATTATCATGGATGGTTTATGGCAAAAGTGTTTAAGAACATTCACGTTCTACTATCATTAAGTGCATATATTTTTTCAGTGTGATTGTGAAGTATACGACGATGTATAAAAGTCAAATTTGTGTTTACCTCTATAAATAGGTAAATAAATCTGTGCACCGGGTTTTATATGGCAAATCGTCATCGTCCCGTAAGCAATATGTCCAAGCTTTGGAAACAATACCCCTTATTATTTACGTGACCCTCTTTTCTCTTTTTTAACATATTTGTACTCATAGTTGACAAAGGAAACCGAAAACCAGCCCTCATGACGTTGTTTTTATAAATGTAACTCTTACACTAAATCTAAATAGTAACAGGCGAAAAGACTACGGCGCCCTAAACATAGAAATGTCAGCTTAGAAACAGGACAGTACGTTACCAAAACTATTTTTTAAATAGTCGAAAAATATTTTGGCCATGCTGCAATTATATTGTAGTTGTGTCCTGGAATTTTCAAATTGTCTGGTTTGTTCACGACATCTTAGAAACCATATAACAGACACTTAAACGAAGGAGCAAAAGAATATTTAAAATTGCAGCGGATGGATGCTGTGTTGTTAAATGAAGTCGAAATATAGTTCAGAAAGCTTTGAGTGGCAGACACGCTAGTTGGTATCAATTCTAGCCATAAGTCTTAAGTCTCGTGATGCCTGTGAAATTGATCGATCTATCAAACTGAAATAAATGGTGAATTTGGTAACATAATGTGTGGAATCAGTCGGTTATTGTCTTGCAGAATATATTAAGAGGTATTTTTACAGAAATAAAGCGCATCAAACTCTTATCCATTTTATATTGTATGGATGTCTTCTTTTCAATGTTGACTGTTCAGATGGTCGAGTGGTTAGGACGTCCGCATCTGTAGTGGTATTAGAATCCCAACATGGTCAAAAAAAGGTAAATCATACCTTCATTAAACGTATTACCAATGCCAAATCAGACCGTGCACCGTCCATTTCTACCAGAACAGAATGTGCACCGACAAAATAGTGACGATAGATAATGAAAAAAAAAACGTTTGCCTCCTCAGACATCAGCCCGTCGTTTTGAGTAATCACCAGGCGCGTATCCATGATTATAAAATGGGGGGGGACAACTTTGGATAAAATCAAAACAATTATTTTTTGACATTAG
>JAUUEB010498831.1:0-18490 GCA_032362205.1 Clione limacina
CAAAATGTTGTGGGTGGCTTAAAATTGTATATTACCATTCACTTACCTTTATTTTCACAAACTACCGATACGTTTTCCTACCATAAATCTTTTGTAGTTAAAAACAGAAAAACAAAATATTATCGTTTACTAACAAAGCATTCTCAATCTTTAATCAACCCAAAGAAAGCCAGTCCATTTCAGGTAATTTTGACTATAAGGCTGCAAGGCGGTGATTGGGTTTGTGTCGGCATTGTGCTGTTCGCGCGAATGATAATCTTGTTGTCCTGTCGTGACACAGACATAAATAACCTGATGGACGGGGACAATTATTATTAAAATCTTATTTTGTTGATTACGATGTGGAATTGCGTTTTTCTGTCCCATTTTTTTGTACATAAAAGTACACATATTACCTGGTTTAATGTTTACCATGTTAAAACATGTATTTGTCTGGTAGCAAATAATTTGAATTTAATAATTTGTAGCTGTTCCTGTTGAAAAAGTTCTCTAAAATTAAATGTATCATGTAAATAAATGATGTTATTTGTATATTTTACACTTATAAGCAGGGTTTTTATTGTGTCATAAAACTAAATATATCAACGCATGTTTACCATGGTGAACTGAGTTCTTTTTTTTCGTCAAAATAAAAGAAAGGTGAATTTATACTCAGTCTTGAGCGTCCTTTGCTTTATTTTATAATGTGTATGATACTTTCAGTTTTGATGGCTTCCGTGTGTCAAGTTATATCGTAAGAAGTGTTATTGCTTAGAAATATGTGCAAATAATATCTTGAGCTTTTAATGTTCTGGTGAGTTTTTGTCATGGTAATTCGGCTTTGTTAAATTGTACATGTTTTTACATTGCTTACAGTAACCTTCATAAATATACATATAGATAATTAATTTCGTCGAATGAGCTATGACGATGCATACATTACCTTTAAGACAAACAATCTTTATGTTCTTTAGTTCAAATGAGAATTTATTATCATTAATATTTTGTTTATATAACCTACTTTATACATTTCATATGTCTACTTTATACACTATTCTCACATATTTGTTTGGTGAATTTACGATTTTTTACTACACATATTATGTTCTGTTCCATAACATTCCATATTTTAATGAAAATAAAAATCGTAAATTCAACAAACAAATATGTGCAGTAATATCTACATGGACTATATTAAGAGACTTTCAGTATGATAAACTATTCTTTGCGTTGATAAATGTCTTTAGGTAACACACTTAACACACAATGAAGAGGAAGACAATAGGCTGAGGATTAAACTTGTTGGATAAAGCTGAAATTGGGACTTCTGTTTTATTTTACTTGAGAAATAAAGTACGAAATGGAAATTATTATGTTGATCTTGGGTTTTAAACAGCTTTCAGAAACCACGCAGTTAGATTGTTTATTTTTAAGCAATCTTACAATTAATTAAATCAGTAAAAGTCATTACTTTGAAATATATGGTATTCTACACATAAAATTGAACGTCTGTGTTTTTGTATACAACAGGATAACAGCAAAAGTTTTGACTCAATCGAACCGAAACTTTGACAATTTGTTTGTAGAAGTACCCAGAGCCCAGACATGTAGTTTGTTTGTGTAAATTGGTACATTCTCAGATTTTAATCAAGCTTTTGTGTATTTTCTATATGTTCCACTGTCCATTGCACGTCAAATCACCATCTTACTGATGCATAAGGTAGTCTGCGCTCCCGAGATTGATACGCTCTTAAAGACTCGGGCAAGTGAAAGGTATTTCAACAGAGAGTGACATTGAAAAATAAGCTGGGTCGGAAAGCGTAAAGGCAACGACGAAAACCGTTTCTGTATTCGTAGGCAATGTGAATATCCGGCTGATATAAATTGTTAATTCTAGAGATTGGATTCAACTTCTATACGGAGATCACGCCAATTTGTGTTTCCTTCTTTGGTAGAACACAGGGGCGTATCTATGATTTTATAGGGGGGGGGGGCATATTGGCGCTAGCGAGTTTTTGTAGGGGGTTCTTCTAGATGGTAGTTACACACTTTTTACTGAGACCCCGCCGATTTTTTTTAATAACATTCATGAATTAGGGCAAAAATGTATCCTTAGATGTGTATTCCTGGGCAATGCCGAGTTAAAGAGATAGTGAGTATACATTTCTTGGTCTTTAATACTTATACAAATTAGACAAATTAAAAGAGGATGAGACAGAGAGATGTTTAAACAAAGCAAAATTTATCACATCGTTACCACTGCTTTCAAATAATATTGAATTTACGAAGTGTTGTGAGCAACCTGGTGATATCAACTGATAGAGTATATCACTTTAAGTAATGTCTAAATCAAGTCGAATTCAATCAAATAAATATTTTTTCTTCTCCAGTATCCTACACACCTGATGGAAGACGTGACCTGCAGACGGCTCAGTCAACTCGCTCTACAATCACCATGAGTCACATGCAGACAGACTTCATGGATGACCCGACACCACGTAGGTTACCTCCACTTGAACCTTTGTATCCAGACAATCCTGCACCAGGTAGCGCTGACACCAGCGAGCTCCTTAACTCTTCCACCCATAACACTTCCGTCGCAAATACTTCCACGCTCTTACAAGGCAGACTGGCTCCGATCACAGAATCATCCAACAAACAACCACGGGCTTCCACTGCTCCTAGCTCTCAGGTGGAGCCAATTCCTAACCATCCCGAAGGAGGTGAACCTCGGCCTCCTCAAAGTCCATCAATGGGCTGGGATAACTGAAAAAGGGATAATCTCAACAAAAACTAAAATGATACTCGCGTTTAATATACTCATCAACTCACGAATTATATAACCAAGGGTTTGTACCCATAAGGCAGTTCCAAAATGCAAATTATAGCACTACATCAGCTGTTTTCTCGATATGCTAATTAATAGAGTTAATAAAGCTTTAAAAAAGCGAAGAGAGGGAAATAAAAAGTTCCAAAAGTATAAAAAAAAATAGTTGCCGGTTACCACAGTGAAATGAAATATCATTTTAAAACACAACTTTCAAAGAGGTGTCAAAAGCTTAGCATTTGATATTCTGTTATCTTTGAAAGTTTTGTTTAGTTTTAGTTTTCTAAGATAATATGACATTATCTACCGAACAACAAGTCTAACATCTGTAGTTATACAAAACTGGTATCATCCCTTAAGAAAAAGGACAATCAAACTACAATACAACATACATCGGTACATATATCGAACATGAACTTGGAAGGCAAAATTCTATATTTTATCATAATAATTTGTATAGTTATGTGCACTATGTTTCTTTTATTTGTGTCAGTGAAAATGAGAGTGACAGAGGATACATTAGCGATTTACAGTCTTTCATCAGTCGCCATTCGATATAACTATACATATATGATGATTGAAGAATGTTCTAACTGTGTGTTAGTTGCCCTACCTAGTGCTCGTCTTTCGTATTTGACCTTTCCCACCTAGAACTGGAGGGTAGGGAATGAAGAATACTAATCTGAGACCAAAGTTTGAACTGCAGAGGCAACAACAAACAGGGGATGCGTAAATACAGTGAATGTTTGATAAATATTCCATGGTTGAACACAATCCTTTGCTAACTATATACTTATAAGAAAGAAGAGTGTGTAATCGGGAGTTTAATTATTTATTTTTGTGAAAATTGTTCTTACATGTGACATTTCGTTTTATACAGAACAAGCGTGTAAAATAAAGTGAAGGTTAGACCACAGTAAATAAAAATAGGAGTATTTACTATGTTTTTTCAATAACGTATTTTCCACCCTGATCCTAAAATAATGCAAAATTTAAAAAAAATTACCAGCCCATACAAAAACGAAAATTCCAGTATGTTTTGATGAAATGATCCGCGCCACAAATTTTGAGCTATTTGAGAATTAATGCATCTAGGTATTAAAAGTCCAATTTGCGGAGCAAACTTGTGGAACAAGCAAACTTATTTTCTGATCATAAATTATCTTTTTAAATCAACTTCCAACCCATGAACTATCAGGCCTGGGATCATGTTACAGATATATTATGAACAGATGCAAATTCGATTGTTCATTATGACTCTTAATTACATTGTTTGGCGATCATAGCTTTTCGTTTGACACATTTTCGATCCATGTTTTACTGTGGTCATACCTGAATAGCCTTCTGAATGTTTGTAATGCCTTAATAATTGTTCTAATTAACAATAAATTGGAGAGATGAATACATTGATACAATAATCATAATGTGCATACAACTAACAACCGTTTTGTTAAATGTCCTCAATCAGTAAATTGGGGTATCCTCTGTTTATCAATACTCTTATATTTATTATTCTTATATTGTCTATGTAGATAGACGTGGCTCAAGCTTGTTTCATAACTTGACAAATTTTCATTCACAGCAAGAGGCACAAGCAGAGTAGGCATCAGGTTATTATCTCCCACTCAGAATTCAGTAAGCCCATCGAGTGGTCTTAGACCATTGACAGGTCATAGACCACTGAGTGGTCATAGTGAGATGAGTGATCTTAATGAGTACTAACACAATATAGACTAATGTGAGGCTAGCTCAGAGTAGCTATTATGCCAAAAGTAAAACCAAATCACAATAATAAAGCAGGTGGCATTTATAATTTCTTCGTCAAACTTTTAAAAATATTTCTGCTTATTTTGATATATAACATTTTTCTATATAATTCCTATTTCAACAAAATTCTGACATTAGTTTCATGTACAAATAAATCTCCAAAATATGAATACCATGTAGAACATTTGTACAATATTTTCACGATTCTAATTTATCATCAAAATTTAATTTCCATTTAATTAATCTTGAGTCTTTGAATGTTTAAAGAGAACATTATAAAGAAATGTGAACTAAATCTTTAGATCCCTTGCCTAGAAGTAACCTTTATACTATTAACAAATGCACAATGTGTTAAGCCTGCATCAAAAGGGGATAATAATTGAAATAACCAAGATAAATTCAAAATGTATGATAGTTCAGAACATATAAAAGATATGGATACTGCTATCAGATATAATAAGGGTCTTGTCTCGTTAAATGATTTTTAATTACAATCAATTGATGTAAGATCATAATTTCAGAAAAAATCAAATGTTAAGATTAGTTGTTCATAACAGTATCTTTCTATGTAAATTCTTATATTTTTACGTTTGACCTTTGTTTAACTTACATCACATTGACCTCTATTGTGAAGATACATGCATTACCTGTTAATTGATATTTTACATTTGTCAATAGCTGTTGTCATGTGTCATCACTGGTGTGTTAACTAATGTTATGTCTAGCTTTGTTGCACTTTGCTTGATTTGTGAACGCACAGTTTTAAATGACATCACTCCAATTAGGTTATGAGTTTAAAACTGTGTGGATCACACATTTTGCATGGTGCACTTGTAAGTTAGATTAACACTTTAACATGAACTCTGAAATCAAATGATATCATAAGTAAATGCCAGTCTATTTAAGTTGCAGATGAATGCATTATGTCAATTTTAAGGGCCATTTCATGTATCATCGTAAACATTGTTGTTTTTACTAGTGTTAATATTTTAGTGTATATTGAAAACAGTTAATAGACTGTAAATATTCATATATTATTGTATGTTTCTGTTAAAATTGGTGTTTTCATTTGATAAAAATAACTGTGATATTTGGAGACAAAAAATAGCCTGTTAAAGAAGTATTATGTAATACAATTTGATAGTTCTCATATAATTCTCACACCCAGTCCTGGGGAGATTGGTATTGCGTCTCTTATAATGGAAATGTTTTGAGTTCATTACCCAATTTAAACACAACTCAACTGTTTAATGTGAACAAAGCTAGAATATCAGAGTTAGTTCACTGTTTCCAATCAGTCCTTAAGCACATTTAAAATAACTTATGTCTTTGTGATTAATTACAAAGACATGATGACTGACTATTTTCAGGAATTAATTATTTTCTGTAAATACTTTAAGCACCAACATTTTGTTTATATAAAATATAAATAACTATCACATAAATCATCCTTGTGCTATTTTTTTTATTTTTTTTAAGATATCACATGTTTGATATGAATTGATATGGATATTCGTTGACAAGTAATTTGTAATGCTAACAATATAATCTATACATGTGAATGTACACACCTGCATTAATTTCACACAGCTCTAGTTATGTCGCTTTGGGGAGGGACATTCCAAGTGAAGCTTAGTTGTAATCAAATGGCATTATATGGCAGGATTCATTAAATAAATGTATTCAAACTGACCAATGAACAAATAAATGCATTTTTCATCAGAATTCCTTAATCCTTTGACATAAATATTCAAATGTAATGCCATTTAATAGAAACATTATTTTTCAATACCATTTCCTTTTAAAGCATCACCTTTTATTCCATATTTTGTATTGATTTTAATATAAACATATGTGATTCATTTCATGGCTGATAATTTGTTTTACATGTCAGTTGCTCTTACTTACTATGTTTAATTCATTCGGTATACAGATGTGATTGCAATATCATTGGCTGCATCGATTTTTCTAATGTTTACTGAGTTCCTTGTTTCATTCAAATTTACAAGAGATGGGGAGATATAGTGGAACAATAAAAAAAAACGAAGTGGTAGACAGAGATAAACAGTGGAGAATATAAGATTTTCTTAATTTGTTTTAAATCTGAATGGATGAACATTTTTTTAATATAATGGTACGAGTGTGATTTGAAGTATATCTTAATTAATTGATAAACATCAAATTTCTTATGCATTTTGAAGTGCATGTGTCATTGAAGCTTTGTTGGAAATGGAATTCAATGCTGTACTTAAACTAAGATCACATCAGTGTTTTCTCAAGACATTTCTTTTGTATTTCTTTTAACTACCCCATATAGTGAATGCTCATTTAGTTATTGTTATAGCTATGCATATATCTATATACATTTAAGGCAATTTCTACTATTTCTGTTTGAAGTTTGACTGTAAATCAGTAAAAAAAAGGAATAACAAATCTTTAAACTCACAATTACCTGCAAGACAAAATTAAATAGTCGAAATTTTCAGGTTATAAGCCTTCTTCTGGACAACAAACAAAGAAAACCAAGAACAATCACATCCAGGACCTGGCTGTCGACTTTGTTATCTGGTCACATCCAGGACCTGGCTGTCGACTTTGTTATCTGGTCACATCCAGGACCTGGCTGTCGACTTTGTTATCTGCTTTCTCATTATATTACTGATTTAAAGACTGCTTTGATTCTCCTGTTACTACAATAGTTTAAAATGTCTTCTGTATATAATTATAATTATTGTCATTATTTGAACCTGTATCATTATCATTGGGAGATTTAATTGTAACAAAACTCAGCTATTGTTTTTGTGCATTTTTGTTTTAAGAATAACTATCAATGGGAATACTTTAATAGTTCAGTCCCCATTCGAACAAAGCCGGTTTTCCCCTGAGGACCAATATAGAATTGGTCTGAATAGACCCTTCTTACCGAAACTCATAGAAAATTGGGAGTATAGTACAGAAAGTATACTTCCAATTTTCGCTCAGTTTCGGTAAGAAGGGTATATTCATAGATAAGTCCTCAGGAGAAAACCTGCTTTGGTCGAATAGGGACAAATCTATTATTTCACAACATTATTTAACTGATGTGAACCAGCGTGGATGTGCGCTCCAGGATTCTTTCTTGAGCTTCACCAAGCTGGTACTCAAAGCGGGGATAAGAAGATGCATATTTCAAGGGAGCACCAACAACTATGATTAAGGCAAAAAAGGTGGTTACAGTGAAAATAACACTTTTGGGTTGTTGCAGGGCTATTTAATTAGGTCAACAGTATTTCTACAAAAGAGTCACCCTGTGTTAGGTCCTCAGTAAATATATTTTTGTTTTTACATTTATGTTAAGTATTAGGCAGTATTTATAGTTCATTATCCCATATGAATATTCATGAATGTCAAACCCCAGAATTATCATTACTTCGGTTTTTCAAAGCCAACAAAATCTGTATACAAAATTATGATGTACCAGCATTAGAACTCATTCATCTAAAGCTAGTCACTAGTTTTGAGTGATTTCATTGTTTTATTGCATATATTTTTTACAAACTCTTTTCCTCATGTCATACACATCGCTCTATAAGGACATGCACTTAATACAAACACATTCAGTCTACAAACAAACAATGTCAGGCAACATTTTATCAGAAAAATTGTGTGCATCTCCATTATTTTCATTAAAATTAAAAAAAATTATAAAAATTGAATCTACACTTATTAAGGTAAAAATTGTATCAATTTTTTTTGTTTTGCTTTCAGATTGTTTCAATGTATAAAAAAGATATTAACTAAATTAATTTTTTTTTAAATGCTTTTTCATAAATATTAAGAGAAACTAATCACACCCCTGAAAAAATCCCAAATTCTCCTTTGCCAAAAAAAACAACTGATAAATAAAATCAATCAGTCTTAAACTATATTCATGGTCACTATATTGTCTCAATATTATTATAATTTGTTTATACAAATGTGTGAACTCTTCCTTGTTATTTTAGATCTTCTCTATTTGTGATATGATGACTCAGTTTCTAACATTATGATTGTGTATATGCAAATTATGACATGTTTGTTTCTGTATATTGAAGGTTGCTCAAGGATCACCTACTATTACTATACTCTGGGTGTAAATAAATATTTCTATGATAAACTGTTACAGATTGAGTCTAGTGTTTTATTTTTTGTCAAGCGTTCTCAGCTTTCATTTAATTATTTGTCTTTCTAAAAAATAATACTTTGAACTCTGAAGTAATGAGCAGCGGATAAGGTGTGGAATATTATATTTAATTTGTCCGTCTTTTCATAATATTTTTTATTACTAATAGATGTAAAATTTGATGTCGCAATAAATTATAAATTGAATAAAAATGTTTATTCAACATTGATTAAACAATTTTGGCTATCACATGGGTAACTGAATCTCGAATCTAGTTCTGACAGTATTTTAGATCCCTATGTGAGGACTCACAGAAAAAGTGTATTTTTATACTACATACGATTACTACTGATTACCAAACATGGAGCTTATAGGATAGGCAATGTGTTTGCTTCACAAGCAAGAGATATTGGTTCAAACCTGGCCAGTGTTACATGTTAACTGCCACACTCCAATAGCTGTCCTACATTGATGCCTTAAAGTGGAAGCCGTTTTTAAATAACAATCTTGAGTTGAAAGAGGCATAAAACTAAAACAAACTTGACTGTATTATTAAAAGAATCAACAGAAAAGACATTTTGCTTGTACAAGTTTAATGGAAATAATCATTGCACATTTTGATTCATCAAGAATAAGTTACAAATATTCAACATTCTCATTGTGACTACATTATATCAACCTAATTTTGTCATTATACATTCAAACAGATAAAGTAATCTTTTGCAACATTCAATATTGCAACTCATCAAACAAAAATAGAAATCACAACCAATATGGTATGAAACAAATAAGCATGACATGAGACAAAAATTTATAAAATTAGGCATACTTTTTTATATGACAACAATGTGCCCTATAGATCTGCAATTCACAAAATTGGGAACAATGGAATACATCTATAATTCTGAAACTTTCACCCATATAATTCTTCTCAATCTATAACATGATATCATATGTTTTGAGAGTTTAATATTCTCCATTCATAACAATGGAAATTTAATTCCAAAACTAATAAGATTTACAGCAAAGTATCACTGTATGTGTTAAATGACTTCATAATGCAACTAAAGAATGCTTGTGAATCATGAAGATGATTTTATGCTATGGGAATTTATTCCTAAATGTGTGCATGAAAACATGTCTAATATGTTTTGTATTAGCTGTTTGACGCACTATACATTGAAGACTTAACTAAAGTCAATGTCAAAACTATAATGGAAAAATGAAAATATAAAAAATACACTTATTCTGGAAATAAAATTACAGACAAAGTGAGAAAGTTGGAAGACATAACTCCACAATGAAGTATTGAAGACTCAGCAATGTGGACAAAATAATGTTTCCATTCAGCAGAAAGTTTAGATGACAGTTAAGTGCGAGTGCAGTGGATAAGTGGATTTTACAACAGATTTAATCAATTATTATCACAACAGGATTCTTTAAAAAGATGAAGCAAATCAAAACTGTTTGTTAAGTATAAGTGTCTATTTGAATGAATTGCAAATTGATGGTGGAATGATTTTTCCAATACACATTTCAAGATTGTGATCTTTGAACATGTTAATCTTATGATAGTCTTTGATCAAAGATGGCAAGAAAGGTATCAATTTTAATCATATGGTAAGTTTTCTTGACTGTTGTCATGAGATTCACTTTCCTTCATTCGTTCATCCATACAACTTTAATAAAGCAAGATATCCTCACTGAAATTGTCTGTTTAGGGGTTAAATAACCATTTTTAGTGAAAGACTGGGTAACACAAGAATATTTTAAAATGTATGCACATATATGCAAATACGGTCAATTGTGGCACATACAGCCAATAACAGTTTAAGACCAACCCATTATTTTGCTTTATTACTTTGTTATACAATTGTCATCTGTAAAAAAAAAAAGCAGTCTGTATACATCACTTGAGAAAGAATTCACTTTTTCTTCCTATATAATCCACACATTTTGTTACTGTCACCAAATTACCTCATTCAATCCAATTCAACAAAACACTGTATAGAAAAAATAACACTGGCTCAAATTTGCAGCAAAGACCTGGTTATAAATTTATAAAAAATCCTTGTTATTACACCAAAAAGATTGATATGAAGAATTTAAGCAAATAATTTGGTGGTCTTTCATTTTTGTTAAATGCAAATAATAGAAATGATAATTCAATACAGTCTTTTTGGTTGTTGTTGATGGCATAATTGCAAGTGGTGCATGGTTGAGAAGGTTGTTGGTCATAATCTTACTTTATATTCTGGTGTACATGTAAACCTCTTTAAGTTTAAGCCGCCAAATTTGGTAAAAAGCAAAATTTATGTCTTAGCAGGGCTGGCGGCTTAAATAGACTTTAAATAGAGTTGAAAAGACAACTTTTACAAAGTATCGACACAGACAATAAGCAAGGTTAGAGGCTTATCAGGTGTTGGCTTACCACGGTTTGCCTGTAACTGCTATTGTTACTGTTATCATTTTTTTTTCACCAATACTACAGGAGTGAACAGGACAAACAATTGAATTAAGAAGCATGTGTTTTCTAAAGTTTCTTTCTTCCCAAACAGTGACCACTATCCGTCTCCAGGAAGGTGTGATTCTGAAGAAGAGGAGTCTTTTGTCCAGAAAATACTTTTGCAAATTTACAATGTTGGTAAATATTGCAAGTTTTCTCCAACAAAAATGTTCACAATGTAAATCAAAATCGATTGTTACTGATATCATTTTTTTTCACCAATACTACAGGAGTGAACCCTTTATATCTTCCTTTCAAAAACACAAAATCATCTCTCTTCTACAGTTTATAGTCTTGTCTTCTCTGTGTAATATATGGTGAAAGACTTCTGAAGTCCTCTTGACATTTTCAAATTCCTCCTAACAATATGGTGACATCTAGTTCTTTGGTGATACTTAAAATGTTAAATTGCAAAGTCTCATCATTCTTCTCTCTGCTCTGGCTGCTTTTCTGAACTTGCAGTGGTCTCCTCTTGACTTTGTGATATTTCTGTAGCTGTCTCCTGTGCATCTGAGGTCTCAGTGACATCTGATGTGACAATATCAGCAGACCCTGTACCTTCTTCAACTGCAGATGCTGTACCTTCTTCAACTTCAAACTCTGACTGTCCTGATGCTACTGGTGCTTCTGTGTCGTCTACATGGATGATGTCTTCTGGTTTTGGAGGGGTTGGCAGAAATTCTTCATCAGGACAAACTGTTTTAAATATTTTCTCAGCCTGGGGGAAACAGAATGGATGATTAAAGGCGAGAGAAAGATATCTCCTACAAAGCAGTTTAAAATGTAATGTTGTTATACGGAACTCCATAAATAACGTACCACTCTTTAACTTGAAGCTAGTCACTTACCTAAAATCAAACCTTCATGTATAAATTTATACTAACCAACCAGGATCCAAAATAGATTGCAACAAGCATGTGATAAGAAAAGGGGAACTAAATTCGTTTTAAAGCTTTTAATAGCTTTATTGTTGAGGAATCTTACCAAATCTGTGCAGGAATAATTTTCAGCATGTTAGAAATGGCAAATAGTCAATGTTACTATAGCTTTACTAGCCTTAATATATGGGATATTCTATCTATATCTGTCTCATCTAATAGCCTCCCCAAAAATGTGTGATGGATCATGATTAGCAACTTTGTCATTGTACGAACAATTTGAATAATATAAGACAATCTAAAAAGGTGTCAATGTAACATTTACCTCAGGGACACAGTGGTCAAGATCTATGGCATCATCACCACCACCTGAAGTGACCAGCACATTTTGAGGGATACCATCAGCTAGATTGGGTTTGGAGCGGTCAGCCAGATGAAAGTACATGGACCATAACACCTTAGGTTTGTCATTGCCAGTGTCATCTGGGCAATCTGATGAGAAAGCAGACAAAAACTGTAAAGAAATTATTATTAGTCACAAGTTGTTAGTGTAAACATTTGACTTTACTTAAGCATGTCCTCAATACCAAGTTGTTTTACAGTAATGGAGTGCCACAGGTCTTATTTTGAGTATTCTTTTTTTTTCTTTGCCAAGTCGTAAGAATTTTTGCTGGTCTTTGTCTTTAACTATTTCCTTGCTCTGGTCTCTATGATTGGTGATGATTTGTTTGCATACTGTATGCTAATCTTCAGACATTGTCCAGATTGATATTGATAGGGCATTCCAACTCAATCTCATCTTCTACTCACAGATCAATTTCTTTTAAAGCCATATTCAAAAGAATGTTTTACCATGGATTTTTTTAACGCCAGCAAGGTACTTATCCTGATACACTGATGGTCTTGGGATGGGTTCAGATCCCACAAGAAGCTGATGTTTTTCCTTGAGAAAGAAATTTACAAATATTTCTACACTCCACGTAGATGTGAATCAGGTAATTAAACATAAGCAGCAATTGTCATTAAAAGATTACTAAGGTGAAGAGCGTCACAGCAGCTCTATTGTATACTTTCCAGAAACGTAAGAAAGTAAATATGGGTCATTCTAATTCTTTGAACGCTGCTATGACCCTAACAGTCGTTTTAATGAACCCCTATCTAGGAGCGCTGATACCCATGTGGGTAGGAAACAGGACCACTGTCAAGTCCTAATCTTTCAAAAACAACTTCCAAACCAAAATGACTCTAAAATATCAAAGCTTTCTAGTTGGTGTAACACCTTCTGAGGCAGAGAAATTCCTGAACCTGTTAGTCTTGGTCAATCCATAAACATTGTTAATTGACAAATATGTGCATAGATGCATGCACATGTACCTAGGAGCGCCACTCCCCATGAAGGAAGGAAGCTGGACAGTGAATTCTTAGTCATGGAAAGACCCACGATTGTTAAGTGCATTAAGCCAATTTCTCTCTTCAAGCATCATTATTAATTTGACGACTGTGAGAGATGTTACCAAAAAATTATGATTTTTAAAACCTCTTGGTAAAATGTCTCTTAAGGTAAACAAAAACCATAGTTCCCTATAATTATCAGATTTGATTATATTTTTAATTTTTCTTAAATAACAATCCAAACTGTTAATAAAACTGACCCTTTCAATGAGTCATTATTCATTACTCACATCAAACACCTCTTTACATCATTGTCTTTGATAAACATGATCTCTTTCTCAACTTAAAAAAGGGAAGAGTGATGATCTTGATTTGATATAAATTGTTCCCAGTTCCAATGTTTTAAATATTTCCCTATAAATTTTGGTGAAAGATTGAATCAAGTCCAAGAGGATATAAGCTTTAAAAACAACTCTTGCTGTTCAAGAAATAGAATAAAAACCCATGAGAACCTTTACCTGTGGAAAATAAACTTTCTCGGATAACTTTGAAATCTTCTTCAGGATGATCACAGGCTGACTGGCGAGTGAGGTGAACAAGAGCTGTTGGTAAAAGCATAAAATAGAATGAATTAATAAAAATTAAAATATCTATCATCAGGATTCTGGCTTTGCTTAGATTTCTAGATTGTATAGGTGAACCATGCCAAAATCTTGTTTGAAATGCACATTATGAATGCTTAATACCAAATATAACTATGCGATCATCTTAACACCCTTGGGATCGAGTGTTTGAAAAGGGATTACTTGCCGTTAAGGTTGACATCGCACCCTTGGTGCTGGTTGTCATGTTTTGTTTATAATTTTTATTGCTGTTGATCTTGTTGTTGTTCTTGTTATAGTTATAGTCGTGGTGTACACAGCAAAAACATGTTGTGTTTCTTCTTACTTAATGCATGTATGCACGCTACAATCGGTTATTAGCAACATTTTACATCAATCCAGTATGTTGCTTAAACCGCTTACCACTAGTGTGAAAGTCATAGACTTGTTTATGATAGAGAATAGTCAAACTGGTGTACTATTGGCTATTGGAAATTTGAATGAATCTCACAATCTGATCAATATAAACAGTACAAATCACAGACACATGCAGAATAGGAGCTGGATAACTGTGGCATTAAGAAAAGTGCAGGCTAAAATAATGTCCACAAGTTGTCTTCAATCCTTTTATAACGTAAGCACTATTTAGTTCACGCAAGGAATAATCGCAGTGTTGTTTGGATTTCAAGATGGCGTTGCGAACTCTCTCGCGCTCAATTTGTACACAGAGCGAATATGAGGTATTTGAGAAATGCGTTATCCATTACACCACAGAACCAGATGAAAAATAACGTTAAAAATAAGTATATATAATAATATATTATATACCAGTTATATACACACTAATAAGCATATATATGAGCAGTATAAAGTCCAAATCGGCAATAACAATCCTGTTTTCGGTATAACAACACAGCGATTTTCCCTATCCGGCCTATTTAGTTGTGAATGGTTAATCAATCATCTACAAAAATAATATGTATCATATTTCAATCATCTGTTTTACATAAATTCTTGATAACAATGCTACTACTTAATTGGTTTCTAATCTCATGAAGTTTAAAAAATTGCTTTGTGCACCAATTGATACTTACAAAACAGGGTCCAAAAACGATAAGGACAAGAATGGGAATTATAAATAAATGTGAAAGTCAGAGTCAGTGCTGTACATCTTTCAGTCAGATCATATTTAAAATACTAAGTACAGAAAGCAAACATATAAACGACAAGGTTCTGGTACTCACTTAAGCCTTTAGGGCAAACTGAGGCATTTTCTGGGAGCTCTAAGACTGCAATTGGGCGACTTGGATCAGAGGAACACACATAGTTCAACAAAGAACAGTTCTGAAAAATGTAAGAAACATTATTGTAATATCAATTATCATTTTGTAACAATAATATGTTATGAATACAATCTAGAACTGAGTCGTTTGACACAACATGATATTGGGTGATCAGAATCTATGTTTATAAGGTAGTATCAGGAAGTGGGCAACACAGGAATACTTGACTCCCAGTACTGTAGACATTTCTCATTTGGCATTATATCTGACTCCCTCTTTAACCAGATTGGTAACATTAAACAAGCACATGAAAATGGACTTTTAACAGCCTCAGGGGGAGAAAGGCTCAAGAGTATATTGTGTGGGAGGGCATGAGTGGGATAGTCCTATGCATAAACATGTGAAATAAAATGTAAAATCAATGTATCTGATTCAATATTTGAACAAAGGATCAAGTAAATGCTATTTAAAGTATATTTTCTATCATGCCCGGTTAAAACTATTAAACTGAATCAATGCCATTATAAACTTTCAGATGGAGTAAGCCTTTTATCGTTGAAAGAAGAGTAAGAGAGAAGGTTTACCATTGCATGCTGTGTTAAAAATACGTAGATCAATTTCATTTTTAAAATGTTATCAAGAAATATGTAAAATGGACCATCTCATGTATGAGACTCATTTCTAGACATACGAGATAGAAACAAATTAAAGAAGTTGGTTATACCTCTTGATTATCAGCTGTTTCCTTGATACTTTTGTCTGTGATATAAATAGCTCTTGATAACATCCTATTGATAGAAAACAAAACATGATTTAATTATCATCACAAATTTTGCATATGTAGGGGGTTATTGTTAACAATCATCACACACATTAAAGTTGACCGTCAATTCAGGATTTGAATGGACTTCACCTAATCTACATGTACCACCACCACAAGAGAGAGTAAGAAATAAATCTGATACCTTCCTATTGACATAAAAACAAAAACGTACATATCATTTGACTACCAAGGAGAATGGTAGCAAAATAGATTTTTTCATGCAAACTTGACAGTTTATGATTTGGAATTCTGACAAATTAAAGTGAACCTCTGACATACACAACGTAATGTCTTACTTGTTACTTTGGCTTGAAAGAAAGGCTGGGGGTAGGTAAGTCTGTTCAGCAATTACGTATCTGAAAAAGAGACAGAAGCATGGATCATAATATAAAGAAACTTGCAAGCCCTAAGTAAATAACCTGACCAACTGTCATTGTTAATCTTGAAATGTTTATTTTCTGTATGGCTTAATTAAGACTTGATTGGGCATTTTGAGAAATAAAAATAAGGTAAAACTGAGATTGAAAATGTAAAATGGCGCAAACTCTAGGAAAGACCGTTCTCTCCAAAGTCTTTTGTATATAAAACTGAGATTTAAATCAGGGAATCATTAGGATATAAATATTGATTCTTTCTATGCAGCATGAGAAAACCTAATCATGTGACTACCAATGTAATGTCATGTATGGCTATACTCTACACTGAATATCTTACCAGAAATCATAGTTTGTAAGAATATCTGACCAGAAATCATAGTTTGTAAGAATATCTGACCAGAAATCATAGTTTGTAAGAATATCTGACCAGAAATCATGGTTTATAAATACTTGGCTTGAGTAAAAATATTCCTAACTTTATTAACAAAATCTAAGCACATGGTTGGAAGAAAAATAGTGGGAAATCATGTAAAAAATCAGGACGGTCTGCAGCCCTGACCCTATGTGCCAAAACAGAGATTACTATCTTGAACAGGTCTTATAAGACTTGAAAATTCCAAGAGTTTTCTAAGCACCCTGATATCTCAAATTTTCTATTATTTGTGACACTTACTTGCAGGATATTTTCAAGCCACATGAAGTCATCACTCCACAACACCTGTTGAAATGATGAAACAAAAACTATAATCATCACAACAAGAGATACGCAGAAACGTAACTAAACTTGTAATGCATTGAACATAATTGATCCAATTACTGCTTGCAGAAAGAAAATTATGTTAGGTTTAATTATGACATATATCTTCAACACCCCTTTAATTGCTGCATGGGTTGGACTTTACAACAAAATGTGAGTTCTCCAGGTGTCGAGGCCCTGGACTTGATTCTCTTGTAGCCCCTTGGGTTTCATGTCATCAACGGCAACCTTGCGCCACAACTTTGAGGGCTGGCCTTTTCCCAGTTTCCAGGAACCACCAGAGCTGTCTGTCTGCTTTATAGCCATAAATGTTTTATGGAAGTTCTTGGAAACACTTTAGCGCATTTTAAAACAGGATGATTATTCATCTTCTTGGTAGCCTTGTGTTTGGTCAATTTTTATATTGACCAAAATTTGACTTAGGCCATATTAATAGCTCAGTGACCATATTTAAATAACATTTTCTTTAACTTTAAGACAGTTGTCTAAATAAGATCTTATGTCATAAACTTTAATTTGAGTATCCTAAATTCCTATAGATAGTGCAAGTTTTTGTGGTCATAAATGCATACCCAAAGTCACTAGTCGCACTATACTTGGATCACCAAACGAATTAACTTTTAAAAAGTGGGGAACATGACTTGAAGACTCGGTGAGATTTACGGTAAGTTAGTTTATACAGTGTCTGCCAATTTGTTAAGTGAGTCCTTGGAAACAGTAAGAAAGAGTAGTGTCCCTTACATTTATTATTGTGTATTGCTGGGTGGGTCATTTATATATGAACATATTTTACCATGATCGTTTATTTATGATCTCGAATGGAACTCACTGTATTAAAAAATAATGTTGAAAGTGTATTACAAAGTCAGTCGCTACAAGAACACAAACAACTTTTTTTAACTTTGCTTTAAATAAATACTTTGAACTGAGGATTACAAAAAAATGACATTATTAAGACATTACATTACATAAGAGATAAGAAAGCCTGGCTTGAAGAAGAATGCTTAAAGATAAATGAACATAATGAAAGTAGAAAGTCAAGAGAACTGTTTCAGCAAATAGCAAAAGTCAAAAAGAGGAGTTACAGGGTATCCAATCAGTCTGTGAACAACAAAGATGGCCAAACTTTAACAGAACCAGAGGAAGTACTCAACAGAT
>JAUUEB010498832.1:0-10414 GCA_032362205.1 Clione limacina
ACAAACAAACGACGAATACAAACAAACGACGAATACAAACAAACGACGAATACAAACAAACGACGAATACAAACAAAGGACGAATACAAACAAAGAACACTTACATTAAACTTTAGTCTTTAAATACAGAGTTACTATTGTAATTCTACATGTCATTTAGAATAATAACGTCAATAAATATTATGATTCATAACATTAATAGTATAGATATACTTGTATTTGTATAAGAGATTCTAAAGTTGCCTCAAACAGTCTAAAATCATTCAATATTTTTTATTCAACTTCTTTGCTCCATATGCAATATTTCAGTTTTTTTGCGTCATGTCGTTTAACAACGCCCAAAACACACAAGCGGTTTTTTTTAAACTAATGAACAAATAGTTTTTATAAAAATCAATGTTATATTGTTTGTTTGTTTCGTTCAGACGAAGACAATTTTAATGAGTTGACAGATTGTGCGTTAGTGACTGCTTCACACGCTAATGTTTTTGTTGATATTTCTATCCATTCATTCAGTATGTCAATGTTGAAAGACTAGTAAAGAGACTGTCAGTAAAAGAAAGACATTGATCGATGACAAAATTTTCATTTGCTATTTTCTCAGAACAACAACAAGTGAAGATAATCACTTCTTGCACGGAGCCGTCGGTATGTAAGTGGAAACGTGGTTAAATAATAAAAAACAGTTTGATTTTGATGTCCTCCTAGTAGCTATTGGTGTCAATAAATAAATTTACAAGCGAGTTCACACAGAGGTCACCATAAAATTATATTATGGATTTATACTGCCCTCTGATCGTCGATTATTAAATCGTCGCCTCGGAATAGTACTCCTGAACATTTTCAGAATTTTCAAAACGTTACAGGAGAAGCAAAAAAATGTTGTTGTTTTTTTGTCTTAAATGTGTTAATTCTAGAAATCATAGCATATACGCAACTTGATATGCCCGTTTTATGTATATTGAAGTATTGCATGTAGGATGTACAGATCTGTCTATTTTTCTAAAAATGTGCAGATACAGGAATATCATTGAAAAAACTTTTCCTGTATGGAACGATACAGGAGTCTTATACACTTGTGTTACATGACATATCAACATGTGTTTATAAATATTTTGAGTATAAGACTCCTGTAAGAGCCTGTTAAGACTCCTGTAGGACTTTTAGACTGCAGTTACAGGACTACTAGGCTACTTAACTTTGTTATTTTTAGACGTAGAGGTATCATCTTTTGATATGTTTTGCGCGGGAAAAAATTATGGCGGAATCTGAAATAAAAAGATTTTGGCCAAAATGTCAGTTACAGGAGTACTATTCCGAGGCGACGAATATGTATCTCTTATCGTCTTTGTTATATTGAGTTTTTGTGTTTTAAAGCAATGTTTAATACACCCTTTACTATGTACTTATATGTGACATCTTAAAACTAGGGTAATAAATCCAATATACTTACAAAAGACAGTGATGTAACGATGTTTATATAGCTGTTTCTCGAAACGTCCAACTTTATGAGTCACAGTACACTCTAAGGAGTATCTCGATTTGTGTGAAGGCAGAGAAGACATTTTCAATGTTGATTTTTTTGAAAACATAACGTTTCCATACACGTCAGTGGTAGTCTTTGTTTCCTGTCTTGTCACAAAGCGCTGCTTATCAAATCTGTTAATATAAAAGTATTGTTTTTGTTAACAGTTTCATGAATCTAAACGAAAAAGTCCTGATTGCACGAGGCATAACACATTATGTGGAAAGATCCCGTTGCTTTCCACGCGCTTGACATAGATAGGTTAGCTACTCTCCGCTAAGTGAAGCCGTAGTGTTTATTGTGATTTGGAATACCAGTTATCGTACTAATTATAATGATAAACTCGTAAGATATGGAAACAGATCTGGCATAGGGTCACGTGTCTTATTACATGGAGTTTGGATGCAGAAACAAGAAAAGTTATGCACTGAAAAAATAACCTTTGTTACCTGCTTTGTAAAGTAATATCTAAATATCTAAAGTTGAAAAATAAATGACTCAAGAAAAGAAATCAGATTTAAAATAGATATGTGTTATTTTTTTCAAATGAAAATCAAACGTAAACATTAGATTAAGAAACAAATTGAACAAAATTTAGTCAAACTTCTTGGGACCTCAAAATGACTCAAACAAAAAACTATGAAATCTTATATATTAACCAATGTGCTTTTAACTGTTTTAGGAATTATTGCTTATACCCTGACCATGACAACCTACATTATAATCTCTTGATATCGGGTGCAATTGGAATAGATGCAATGTCATTTATAGTAAAGAGTACCCGGATTGATTATATCGTGAATTGTGTGGTCAATAAAAAATAATGAAACAAAATAAGTTGACCAAAAACAGTCATGGCATGCGATTTCAAGGGCAATATTAGGTCGAGGTCACAAAAAAGTATAAAAAACAGCCAAAGTTTCAGAGGTTGCTAAAACCTGTACCGGAAGTAGACGAATTGTCGTATGGTCATAAACAAATTGGTAAAAATTGATGAAATATATTTGGGATCAAAAACGTTTCCCAAGTTTTGCCGACCAGGAGGTCCAAAAAACCCTATATTTCCCTTGAAATTAAATGATATGGCTGTTTTGGGTCAACATATTTTGTTTCGTTGCTGTGATCATACTTTTGAAGATATTTTGTAACAATTTCATATGACAAAATAAGACATCATAAAGCTTTCTGTGTACGGAATATTATTTCTGTAGCTGTAATATTTCTTGAGTTAACATACAACTGACTGATTACGGTTACTTTTTTAAACACCCGATATAGCAACCATGTCACAGTTTAAACGAATGCCATTGTTCACAAAATGACAACATTACCCTTAGTGGTTAGTGAGATGTTTAGCCTTACATTAAAATAATTTTCATCTATCCCATGCTGAGGTATTAATTGATTATATGGCAATGTAGAGTACAATGAAACTTGTAATTGTTATCTAAGGAATCACGGCGTAATTTAGTCTAATGAAATCTTGAAAAAGTGTTCATTTGCAGTTTGTCAAAAGGGTAAAGTAATGATTATATAAAAAATATTGACCAATAACTTGCTATCATTTATCATACAATAAACCACGTCACACATTTATCTAAAAGAAAATGTTTCATATTGAATATTATATCTCTATATGACGCTTGTATGTCTTTCTTTCAGTTATCAATTTATGTAATCGTTGTTTACATTTTCTAAGATGTTTATTGAATCTATTGAGATTGTGTAAGAAAATTATTATACGGTTTTGCTTTTGAAAAACTAATTTTAATATTGGTTTAAACTTGTCCACTTTTTGCATCAATTTCAACCACGTTAATCTGAACATGAGCGGTTTCTTGTTTACGAACATGACCTTCTTCAAACTACAATATTTGCTATCATAATATGTAGAAAGATTAAAGAGCGTCGATTTGTCACGAAAACGGCTCAGTCTCTAAATGCAACAATCAAATTAGAAAAGGAACAATTCAATTTAACATTAGATTTAACATCCAATGATAATGGAGCCTTAATTAATTGTTTTTACCTGAAGTAAACAGTAGGTGCAGTGTGTGTAGCTCCACGTGATTCACAGGTCCATGTGCCTTCATCTGAAGATCTGATACTTTTAGGGCCCTTAATAACTGGGTAGTTTGAGAACACTTCGAACAAAATAATAGCATAAACATTACATACAATGATACAGCTTTATGTCGACTCATTTGAAAAAATATAACATTTTAATGACAATTTGAGCAATATTACATACTTTAATGTAGTTATTGTGGTTCAACATGCCAAAAAAAGATGAACAAATTACTTTCACTTATGATAATACTGTTAAATGAAATATATACCTAAATAAAATGTGATGATTTATGTTACTTGTTTGGTGTATGTACAGAAAATCGACTCTTTAATAAACAACAGGTTTATATGTTATCATATATTTGTAATGCTTAAGGTTGAGCCGGATCTTTAAGTTCATTAAGTTTTTCTTTCACTTTGAAAACTATTGCCACAAACCTGAAAACCAAGTTGTATAATTTTGATTAATAACTTGATGAAATAATTGAAGTGTGACATGATTGTTAGATGTATACTATGAAAACTGAATGAAAAGTCTGTTGGATGAACGGATGGAAAATGGATATTACTGCTTGTCAGATAACGTTATAGCTGATTGCACAAGGCTAATAAAGTAGAGACTTATATTATGGTTAGATGGATAAAACGATGACGTGTTGACTGGATAAAAAATGCAATGGTTTGATTCATGTCATAGTTGCTGGATAAATCACACAATGTCTTAATAAAAACGATAGGTGGAAGGAAGTCATGGTTATATAAATAAAATCATGGCTAATGATAGCTTCATGAATGATATGAAAGTTTGATGAATAATCTTATGGTCTTAAACTGATTAATATTGTATTGTTAAATCACATAATACATACGGACGACATTTAAGTTAAAGTTGTCTGTTTCTCCAGTATATGTTTTCCACTGTGAAAGTTGTTTAACAGAACACGAGAATGTACTGTTATTATCACTGACTTGTGGCTGAAATGTTATCCTGCTCTCATACCTATAGAGCTGATGAATTAACATAAAATCGCTTTTTATAGATTTTACTTTGAAAAATAAATTGTGATTACTAAATTCATATCATCTATTTAATATACAATAATAAAGATAAATATTTCCGATGTGAATGTCAATCTTTACTTAGGAAAATTGTAACCATATTAAACATTCTCATTGATAATTCTGGTTTACAATTATATCTGTTTTTGACAATGCTTGAGGCCTGTTATTATATCTTTCTATAGATACGGAATATGGACATCTCACTAAGGTTGTTGATGTCTGCCCCCTTCTTATACTAATTCATGGACATTTCACTAGTATCATGGGCGTAGGGAGGGGGCAATGGGGGGGGGGCACTAGCCCCCTGGATTTTTGAAAAGATGTTGATTTATCTCCAGGATCCTCTAAAAGGCACCATTTTGCAACATATTTTTCAAAGTTTTCGGGACCAAGCCAAGATTTTACCATAATTATACTTTATTACCATTAGAAATATAATCTTTAAGCCATCAGACGCTCTTAAATGCATCTTTTCATTTGAATTATATTAAGATTTCCCATGACCTATATTATAGTAAACCCTACCAAATAATGATTTCCGTACGGACACTTTTTACGCTATATTCCCCCACCGGATGACAAAATGGCTTTAAAATGCGCAATTTATCTTCCATATTTCAAATTTCTTCAGCTTCGCTTCGCTCGGCTCATCCCATCATTCCTCCCATAAAAAATGTCTGGCTCCAATTCTGCACCATACTTTTTTGCTCGTGATTCCCATATAAAGTAAAGGTTCTTAACTTTTGTTTTACAAATATCTCATATATGTATTTTTTTTACCATTTATGACTATATAAACGCTTTTTTTTATATTTTAATATTATTGTGGCTTATTGCTTACATATTTATTCCAAGGAATTGTACCAGGATGTATGGTAGAATCAGTTGATCCTTAAACCTAAAAACCAAGACATTTTCAACAATAAAATTATACAGTTGAGTCTACCACATGGCTCTAAATGCACTGATTTGCTTGACATTTGTTCAACCCCTCTACATGGCTAGGGCCAGGCGCGTAGCCAGGGGGACATGGGGGAAAGCCCCCTCCCCCATTTGAGATACAAAATGCTCTAAATTTCAACAAATTTTAACCAATCTCAACATTTTCGACTGCTTTGCGGCCATTGCTTTGACATGCTTTAAATTTGAATAATTGTAAACCAATTTCAACATTTCGCCCGCTTCGCGGTCATTGCTTTGATAATATCCAAGGTTGTTCCCCCATTTCAAAATCCTGGCTACGCGCCTGGCTAGGGCGCTCGGATCTTCATTTTCAAAATCCCCCCCCCTCCTTGAAAATATCCTGCCTACGCCCATGACTAGAAAATTGCTTGACGGCAAGCAATGGAATTTTTTTGAACTAAAGTTGTTGCTTTTTGGTCACTTTATATGCCAAGCCATGACCATTTCATCAACGCTTTTTCTTTCGTATCACTATTATGTCCCAAGCCATGGACATGTCACTATGATTTATGCTTTCTGGTCACTTTTATAGACGTCGATCATAGACATGTTCATGCTTTCTAATCACTTTTATAGACGTCGATCATAGACATGTTCATGCTTTCTAATAACTTTTATAGACATCGATCATAGACATGTTCATGCTTTCTAATCACTTTTATAGACATCGATCATAGACATGTTCATACTTTCTAATCACTTTTATAAACATCGATCATAGACATGTTCATGCTTTCTAATCACTTTTATAGACATCGATTATAGACATGTTCATTCCTTCTAATCAATTTTATAGACATCGATCATAGACATGTTAATCCATAGACATTTCACTACGTTTGCTGTTTTCTGATCTCTTTCATATGCCAAGCAATGACAGTTCAAGTCACACTGACTTTCATCTGTATATCACAAATTCCTGAAGCCTGTTTCTAACTTTAGAAAAGACATTTTACAGTAAGAAGATTTATAGAGTAGAAACTAAGTTATGTAACTTTTTATATGAAATAAACTAAGTTATGTCACCTTTTATATCACATTAAAAAATCATAAAGACGACAAAGATGAAAAGACGCATTTAAGAATAAAATCACATTATACAAAAAATGTTCTATGAAAATAGCAAGAAATGATACACATCATTAGAACAATGTATTCTGGAAGGCAAAGTAATATGCCGAAGAGTTAAAGGAAGACCAAGAAGAAAGTGGGAAGACGATATAGAACATTCGTGTGACAGAAGCTTGCCATAAGGCACAAGACCGAACAGCATACAAAACGGGCATTTGAGCAGCAACGTCACAGGGGACCACCTTTAAACAGAAATATGTCCATAGTGTTGCCCTGATCTAATAAGGTAAGTTCTACATAGCAATACAGTTGCTTGCCTTTACCTGTAAGTGGATGTTGGAGAAATGTTGTTGAAACAATAACAAGAGTAGCTTGAAATATAATAAAGTGATAGCATTTTCAGTGTATGTTTTCACAAAAAATGTCAAAGAAATTAATTATGGTCAACATTTAACAACAATCAACTCTTGAGATGTGAGTAAGTTAATATTTGCCATGTAATGTGTTCTTGTTGCAAATGTTTTCGGAGAAAAAAAGATTGAATAGACTACCAACACTAACAAATTTAACCGTCATCTGTCTTTACCGGAAAATCATGAGCACCTCCTGCAGGTTCATAACATCTGGTTGGTGGTCTCGGATAACGGCCAACCAATACCTGTTGAAGATATAAAGAAATAACGGATTAATTGTGATAATAACGTAAGAATGTTGTAAATAAATAGAACATGCCGTTAATCAACCTTTTCGTTCTGAGAGTTTTGCCTTCTTGAAAATCAGTTTGCTTTTTTCATAATGTAGTACTCCTAACAAAATGTTATCCTTATTGATATGTGTCGCTTATTTGTCATGAAATAGATATGTGTTCATAGGGTTTGATACCAAAGGACTGACTGGACACAACTTTTACACTCACTTTCAAAACAAAGTGATTTAGAGAATGCAGGAATCTAGTAGAAAGACAATTGTCCCATTTTAAATGTTCAATTTCAAGAAAGGTCGGAAACATTACACAAGGAGTGGGATTCGAACCCACGCCAGTAACACTGCAGTCCTCTATAGCCGAGGAAGGGTACTTACCACTGTACTATCCTGGCCTGAGTTCAAACGGCCAACTTCTATTCATAATCTTTCAATAATTTGACCTTCATGAATTTAGCGTATGTAATGGTTTTTATATGTTATCACTACAACATACAGAGAATGTCGATCATTCAATAAGCCCATAATGCACCCACGAGGGACAAAGTTATTTTTGACTATTAATATCACTTTGCCGTGCCGTGCCGAGTTATCACGAACAAACCCTCGTAAATGTACATCTCACCGTTTTAAATATCCCTGTTAAAGAACTACCATATTATTATCATATTTAAAATTGGCAACACTACTTACGCTTGACTAAAATTAACGTTAATAATATGACAATTCTTTGACAGCTAGTTACACGTCGTTTACTAATAGTAGTAGTTAAGATTTCGAGTAACAGATATTGAAGAACGAGATGATTTGTTATTACCAAATACAATTTAAGAGGGTTACAACGGCTCCGAATTGGTAGTACATTTTAGTCATCCATTGTGTTATTGTATACTTCAAGCAGATATAACACATATTCTTCATTTATATATATAATATAACGTGACGTTATTAACGTCTCCAGAGTCGTTACCCAGCAGACACCCAAAAGACAATGTTTCACGTCATAGGGGTCAATTCTTTACCTTGATGTTTGTACGTGCTTTGTAGTGACTTTTCAGTCCGGTTTTAGCGTCGCAATTAAGACCATTTGTGTTGCGGATATATTTGGAAGCTGACTTGTTATCCTGTTTTTTCAGTATCTGTCGTTTGATCTAATTTTGTTGCCTTCGTTATTCTTCTTCTTTACGATTCCTTCTTTGACAAAAGGTCTACAATTGTCAAGTTCTTTAGTAATACTCTCACAAGTGTTTTGTTAAATTCATGTACATTCTATTTCTTGTTAGCAGACATCTTCGTAATCTTTGTATATTAATAAAGGTGGGCCATACCTCAGACTGCCTGTTTTCAGCTGACCAGACAGGGTGTCTTTTGGAAGGCGACCACTCTGCACCCTATTTCCGTGATAGTGTAAATGGCGTTGAGAAAGCATGCGTTACATGCTTAGTAAGTACGCACTCTCAAAATCAACAATGTCGATACCGTGTTCTCTTAATGGCTGTCTAGTGTGTTACACAGCGCATATTAAACATTTGCAGACTTTTTTTGCCTATTGTAGGATGTCGAGGATTCACTTCAAAATAACAACGTGTTGAGGACAAGCGTTGTCAACTTGAACGTTGGTGTTCTTAGTCAGTTGACTGTTGGCCCATACTTTTGATTGCAGTTTGACAATAACACAAATCATTGTGTTCATTTATATGTTAAGGGTTAACTACATAGTTACAGTAAGTGAAGTCATCAGTGGCGACAAGCTGATAAAGGGTCTTCACCCTGGGCAATGACATTTGTCTTTTAATGCTGCTTCTTAGTCTGACTTATTTGCAAGCGTAGGAGAACATGTCGATCAACTGTTGGTGACCGTTCTCAGTATGGGAGAGCAGACTCTGCGGCAAAAACATTTCTCTTATAATAGCTGACCATCGGACTCTCAATAAAATCAAAAAACATAAATGTTGATATAAAACAAATGTTAAATATGTTCGAGCGGTTTTGCAATTTGTTAAAACACAATTTTGTTCTTAGTCAGTTTGTGATAGTCCCCATTGCGTTAATTATTCAGGGCATCACAAGAATGGTCCTTCATCAATAATGTAATCTTTAATTGGCATACACATTTCAAGAATCATTTCAGAACAACACTGTTTCTCATTGAACATTTAAAAAATAAACTTAATGTTTCGTTCATACTATTAATATGTTGATCATTTGTAACAAAAACAAATGTAATACATATGTAAAAGTTGTGTCCTACTCACGTCACTTCTTTGAATGCCGTACTTTGTTGGGGTTTGTTTGACTGCATTTCCATGTGAATTTTTGTAGCTATGTGTCCATTGGAAGACTGGCTTCCAGTCATATTTGGGTGCACGCCAAACTCTGGTAAACGTACAATTTAACGTCACGTTGCGACCAACTACAAAGGGTCCTGAGATAGAGGTTGTAATTTCTGGCATCAAACGGTTTTTACCTAGAGATAGTTGAAGTTATAATTAATTTTGATTATTTACTTAGATATACAAAAGTATACATAGTTCATAATGATGACTATGTTTTGCACTGTGCAATAATATATTACCCCAAAATCAAATTTTGAGAGCCGACAAAAAACAACAACAGAAAGCGGTCTATTTTTGAAAGCGAATATAGTAGAAGGCGTTAAATAAACAATAAGAAATGTAACCAACCATTAAAGGCTACCCTGGGTTGACGTGTTCTTCCGACTCATCATTCCTTGGTGTGGAATGGAGATTGTTCGTTCACATCTTAGAAAGACGGTGCCTTGCACGTTGCTTGGTCTTGAGGGTAATATCCGATCGTCTGTTTACGCATCTTGGATTTGCTATGTTCTTGCAAATATACAGTTTATCTGTTAGACAAAGGTCACAGTGGCGTCTTCCTCTGGTGTAAACAGGGGCGCTAATGATGATGGTTGGTTAAATTTATAATTGTTTATATATATATATATATATTCATCAAGACTGGTGATGAATAAATCCTTGCTGTGTAACATAATATCCGGTC
>JAUUEB010498843.1:0-10414 GCA_032362205.1 Clione limacina
GAGCTGATTTAAAAAAAAAATTTGATTGAGTTTTTATGAAAAAGAATTAAAAAAATGTCTGTTCTGTTCTCTTTTTCCCCACTAATAGGTGTGAGCTCACAAACTGCCTGACCCCCTCCCTCCATCTCACACTTTCCTCACAAAGGTCCAGGTTTCAGTTTAAAACGCCAGAGTTCAGAAATCATTACTTTTATCGTGCTTCAGGGAGGTTGCTACGCCCCTTGATTTTTTTATGGTTTAATCATTTTTAATGTGCGGGGCAGGGAAATATTTTTTTTTAAATACAAATGTGTTAGACAGGTTGTTGGTATTGTTTGCATCCGAATGTTTTTTTTAAATCGTTACTGACTGGTGTAATTGATTTTTTTAAAACTATCAAATACGATTGATCACTTGTACATCTTAAGGTGATTAACCAAATGTAACAAGCGTTAATTGAATACGAAACTGAATACCTCACCGTCGTTAAAACCCGTATGAAATATTAAAGAATGAAAACACTACACAGAGAAATTTAAACGAAGATGAACTATCCAGTTTGTAGTATGTCAAGCGACAGGATATTATCACTTAATATAGTAAACAGAAATATGACACGAATAATCCTCACAAATTTTTAGCATTAGAATGCTTGAGCTTTAAGTTGTCCCCATCATTTTCAAAATCATGGCTACGCGCATGGTACCTTTAATATGATTACCTAATGGTTAAACTTGATAATCTTTCATTAAACGTATTTATTTCTCTAAGTGTTTAAGATTCGTGATTGGTGTAGGAATAGACTAATCACCTCTCCTGTTGGCACGAGAATCCCAATGATTATGTATATTTTGATATGGTTCAGTGGAATTAGGGTTTTGTATTTATGGTAACTTTGTTTTTAGCTCATGAGAAGGTGACAATACACGGTTCCTGAGCATGCCATCGAATTTTTTGATTATAGTCATTTAATACAAATTTGACTGCACGTTCTTTGATTTTTCCCCGAGCGCCTAAGTCTGAGTAGGGGTCCCCGGGTCCTAGACACTGTTAGTCTATTCAAGTGTGGGTGAAGCATAATTGAAATAGCTCTTTTCTTTAATTTTAGTGGGACATGAGTTGAGGTAACGTTCAAGAAACGCAAGAGTTGAATAATATTCATTTACACTAGTTTCATTGTGATCTTTCCAATATAATTGGCTATATTTTCTGTTACGCGCTTTGAGCTTGGCCCTGCTGAGGAAAAGCGCGCTATAAATTAAATTATTATTATTATTAATATTATTATTACGTCGGACTAGAAATTGGGGGAACAAATTAAAGTTTGAAAGTTTGTGGAAAAAGCCATCGTGGTACGTGGTGACAATGCTCATTGCTCATATGAAATATAGTTAATTATCAGTGCACACAAACACCCCTACGCTCATGCCCTACTAGGTAAGCAGGCCAGAGCACCTAGTCCTATAGGAGACGGACGATAAAAAATCCCGTATTCAAATCACTCACGCTAAAGATCTGTTGATGCTTTGAAATCGAATGATGACCTACCAAGACGGCCTCCGGTCAAAACTCCAAGAACGCAAACGTCATAACTCCTGACTGTTATTAAAGCAGTTACAATAAATAGATAAATAACATTGAAGACGAATAGGAAACTCTCTGCGGTTGAAGGTTAACAGCAAATTATTAAGCAAAACAACAGTGTATAAAGAAGTTCGCTATCTCAAACACGAGCAAACCGCAAACAGCAAAAAAAACACTAATGAACAATGAAAAGTTCTTCTTCGATCATTCGCTTTAACCTCGAACTGAGTCAACTGTTGCTGACTGAATTTTTCGTCAGGAAGTTTTTAATACACATGTGTTTTGCCCAACACATGTTTTGTTTAACACTTGTTTTGCGTAAATACTTTGGTGCTTCCCTTCGCTCAGAGGGCGGCCGCCTTCCGTCTTCAGAAGTACTCATATGTTTAGACGGTCAGAGTTTTGACAGTTGACGGTTGACAGTTTTTGGTAGAATTTTTTTAATATTGGTCCGATGGTACTCTGAGCAACCACTAGGAGTCTTTAGTGTGCGTCTGCGCACGGGACCTCCGTTTTCATCGTCCGTCTACGATAGTACATGATCATAAAAATGATACACATATTGTGTACGCGTAAATGACTAAATGTGACAAACAACTAACAACTAACAAAATAAACCTAAGACAAAGAAAAATGTCCTGTACTTCTCAATGTATCATGACTCTATAAACAATGAGTCAGTGAATCAAATTGTCTTATTAAATCTAACACTTATAAAGGTCACTACACCCTACAGATGCTTTGATTTAAATCTTGAACCCATTGACCCTGGAATGTTGATGACAAATCTGAAAAGCAGAACACAACAACGGTAAGTAAACACCGCATTACTTCTTGCTCTGATAGTTATATTCAATCGCGACATACCACATACCAATCTGCTTGCATGACATCATAGTTACAATGGTAGGCGTTTATAAATGAGTAGAGACGTTTCAAAAATAATATGTTAAGGACAGAATTCTACAGATCAAGGGTAGAAGGGATAAATGTCCATATAATGACGGATTAGGTTCTGTTTCTATTGTGATCTATTGAGTCATAGCTAAATACGAAACAACTATTCACCATGTGACATATGTTTGATGCTTAAAGTACAATCTTTCACGTGGTTTGAGAATAAAGGCGAACAATCTACCAGACAAGGCTTATATAAGATGATACCATGAACAATGGACAGACTCTGAAAAAAGCGTGGAGACAAATTACGTCCGGTTGAAGGATTAGAATAATACAGGGTCGTATCCATCATACTTTTCCACTCTGCTTCTCCCACTAGGGGATGATAGAAATGGTCAGGAGAAATAATGACCCTGTTTCTGTCCAAGTCATAGAAGGATGAATTATAAAAGATGTTGTCAAGTATTTTGTTAAATTAAATTAGGTAGATTTAGTGTTATAGGAAAACAAAATTATTGTCGTTGTATTTCTTTCTACTCGTTTCGTTGGATATATTTACTTAGTCCTTAATGTTATTACATGAACACTCTTTCTTCGTAAACAGGTCAGGTTTGATCTGTATCTATTTGGTCTTTTGGTCATGAATATAACTGAAACATTATAAAATTGACCTATTCGAACTAAAGTGCTCTGGCCAATCGCAGGAATATTTATATTCAAGAGGTCTTTCGTTATCTAATCTTGATTCACACTTGGTGTAATTGCGTTAGTTAAGACATGATATCTAGTATAAAGAGTGTGTAAATAATATGTTGTTCCTGTGGAACAAATGAGTTGGACTAAATAGTGAAGTGAATAGTGTGTTACATGATTTTAAAATTGCATGATTCATAAACCTCAAGTGTCTGGTTCAGTTGAACATGGCTTCCCTCAGACTCCCAACATTATATCAACAAACACTGAACAAACACATCGGGGAGTATCTCTGCATATATTTAAGACAAAAGCGGACATCATGCCCGCTCACACCCGTTCTGAGAGGCATCCCAAAGACAACCTTTTCAACCGCAATTACCATTTGGTTAGATTGTATAGTAAACAATGGCTACAACACTGACCGCTTGACCCAACAATGAATATGATAATCAGACACTAAATCAAACATCGGCCAAGGGGGTCCACTTTGGCCTTGGTAGTTTCGTGTTCGTGAACCAAAGCCGGATCAGTGATGAACATCCAAGACATGGAGACACCCCTTATTATCATCACCAACATTATCATTCTCGTCATCTACCAAGCCTTATTTCAATTGCTAAGATTTCCTTGTTTTGTTTTCATATTCTAGTCAGTTCTGTCTGGAAGGTTTAACGCTCCCTGACTCCATACCGTGTAAAAAGTCAATAACTCATTGTTCTTGTTGCTTCCCTGTCCTTTGCCATTGGCCACATCATCCGAGTCAGATGACCAGCGGTCACTCTAGCAATGACCGATCTCTTAAATAAGGTAACAGTCACGGAGAACAGAGGTCATAGAGGGCGTTGTAACAAATAATCATATTGTTAGAAATAACAATTTGAGCATGAGGGTGGTCTTTGATTCCTTGTATGACCCATTTCTATTTCATTAATTCACTTTTGTAATAAATTGGCAGAGGACTCACAAAGTATTTGATTCGAGATACTTTAGTCATCCGATTCCTTGGAAATATGAAATTATGTCCATCGTACAACAATACGCAAAACAGAACAGAATATTAAATAATCTCTCTTGCATTGACTAAAATTACTGATTTTGTCGAGGTGCGATTAAACATTGATTTTCACCCTTTCCCCCGCAAGAACTCTACCGGACTCTGTTTTTATTTATCCTTGACTGTTTCGTCTTGACTTTTTCGTCAGTCAATGCAGGTAAGTTTTTAAGAATAAAAATTTTCTTTGTCTAAACACATTATGGATAAAAAACAAGTCCAGGAGACTCTTGAATGGAGAGCAAGGTTACCTTCACTTCCTCCTATTATTTTTTTGTTTCTAAATATACCACTATATCTATTTTTCTGGCGATTCTTCCGAAACCATTGTCCCTTTACATTCTGGGCACACTCTATTTCCAATTTTATGTTTTTGGACAACTCGTAAGTGTTACTAGTGTCATAAAACTGTTTCGTTTGTTTAGCTACTGCACCTGCGATAATATTAAAGTGGGTTGGACGAAGTCTCCTTTAACACTTGGCGAGAAAAAGGAAAGTTAAATAGTGTTATTATCTTTGAAATGTCAAATAACGTCAAATGTTTTGTTCAGTAAAGTAAACGCATTTAAACTCCGGCGAACATAGAATATTTAAACTGTATAATATAAATTATTATCTTTTCATTTTTTGTCATTCTCTTGTGCGGTTGTAATAGGTCTCATTTGTACGAACAGATTTCAGTTTTTAAAAAGTTGCGATAATGTGAACCGTACAGTATGTATACCTCATTACGTTTAATTGTACTTATAAGAAACTAACCTCTTTTTGGTCTACATTTACATGTATGTTTTGATTCCATAAGTTACTGCCCTTATCTCACGGGAAACAAGCTTAACATTCAAAGAAACTATGTTCTCGCTCACTAAAAGATTAAAATACAATTTTTTAATATTGTATAAACACTTTGAAGAAAATTCAATTGAAACAAGCAACTTAGGGTAGAGTTAAAATAGAGTACCTCACAAAGTCAAATATCATTATCATTGACTTCCACTCCTACCAGGGTATTGGCCACAAAAACAGTTTCCACCTGTCCCTGTCTTGGGCCAATATAGTTCTATCATAATGAACTGATTTATTCTGCAACACAAATTATTTTTATCCGTCTATTTTATACAACCTGTACTTGTTTCAAACTGAGAAAGTCTTCTAGCTTTATATTTGTTCGTCTCAGATTTCTTTCTTAGGAATAAGTAACAGGCAAAGCCGTAACTTCAAAGTGGTTATATAAAAATAAACTTAGTATCAGATGACATTGTGACTGGTGGTCAAGAAGTCTAAACTACAAAAGAGCCCTAACAACTTTTGATGTAAAAATGTAGTTTAATATAGCAGAACTTCAGAACGTATCTTAAAGCTAACACAGTTATCTCTTTGCTTTGCTATACCAGAAAAGCAAACATACCTTTGAAGCTAAAGCAAATGGATTTACAAGTCTTAAATAGTGACGACAAGTGCGAGAAAACCTCCCAGTGATGACATTGTACAAGGGTGCCAAATCTTCCATATACGTATAGGTAAAGATCAAAGTTGACTTAATCTCATAATCCTTTTACAAACCCGGGATATACCTTTATAGTGGCTTGTTCACAGTGCGTATGTAATTACTGTCATATCATAAGAACCAACAGATAGTATTTTACGTGTTTGTTCATTTTCATTGCCTGGATAAATAAGACCCATATAATTACGAGCTAGAATAATATTTATTGAAAATATACGTCAATCTGTATAAGAGTGGTTAATTTTCCAAACGACGTACACAATTCCTAAATAAGAAATATACTTTTCATATAATATTATAATATTTTATTGTGTACTTTCTGACAAAGCTTTGACCTGCATACAACTATAGGATTTAGCAGCAATTTTAATATAATGAATACAAAAAATTTCAACCTGAAACATAATGAACCATTGGTTATAATCTTGATAATGATAAAAGACCGACATGATAACAATATCGATGTTCTTTAACATATCGAATATCAACTTATCACGAAATTGAATATTAAACCAGCCGTTGACATAACACCGACTAAGATCATCTATGTTAACTGGCATTTTGAAGATGTCTCCCTTGATATGCAAGTCGAAGATTATCATGAAATCTAAGATTCAAGATTTTTTTAAGTTTGATTTTAAGAGTTGTAGATTTGTATTCTAAATGACGCTCATTAGACAATACTTCTAGCCTTCATAATCGTCGCACTAGAATATGTGATGAAGTACCATTCACGGGTAAGCGAGCGAATGCAAAATGTTGCAAACTGGTCTGTAAAACGCATTTGAATGAACGCACTTTTAAACTTCCGGAAATTGCACACTGCTGCAACACTCGATAGTAGAATTATGGGGTTAAGGGTGAGGGTTAGCGAAAGTAAGTACCGCAAAAGCTTTTGTTTCGCAACAAATCTTCTTTAGCATCAGATTTTTTTGCAACTTTCTTTTCGCAACTTTTTTTGCAACTATTTTTACTATCTTTTTGTGTTTACTATCTTACGACAATTTTCTTTAGTCAACAGTTTTAAACTGGTAATGTTTTGTAAATATTTGGCGTTCTTTCTTTGCAACTTGTTGATAATATGATCCTCAACACCAAAAAGGGATTGAGGGATTACAAATAAAGAGGCCCATGAACACCTCAAGAATGCACATTGTGAACCAGACAGAGAGAAGATGTAGGGCAGTGATGATCTTTTGTAATATGAGACTGGTGATGTAAAATTCAATAGCGAAAGGGGATGACATGACTTTACTGACTGTCCCTAGTCATTTTACACAGTTTGATAAACAACAGCGCGTTAGCTAGGCTGTAAATCAGTGCCCATGGTTTGATATAACTAAAAGGACTTAGTTCAAGATGACATCGGAGCGTGAAAAACGTATAACATATTATGTTTGTCTTACAACGATAAAAAAAAAACTTAAGTTGTACACAAAAAACACGTCAAGGAATGTAAAGTAGTTTTGCAGTTTTGCGTCTTCAGCTCGCATGCGAAGGGTTTGGGTTTTAATCCAACTAGTGTCGCATGGTATCTGCCATTCTCATCTAGCCTAGGGCATAAATGTTGAGCGTTGGCCTGGTTATTAAAAGACTTTTTTAGTTAAGAAAAGTGTGACGCAATTATAAACAACCATATGAAACATCTGTGCACTCGAAGATGACTTGTCTGAACTCCTGCTTTAATTCTTGTATTTTAACAATGCACAATGTTAACGTATTTGTTTTAAAAATAATTTCAATAACCTCAATCTTGGTAATGTTCTGTTTGTTCATGTTTGCGTACAAAATTTAACTCCAGAAGAGGACTCCTGAAATTCCTAAGATTTTTTGTTTTTGCTCCAAGGTTTTTCTTTTGTATCCAATTTTCTTTTGTTCCCAATGCAACACTGACTGCGTACTGCACATTCTTAAGAGCTCAAATCTGCTATTTGCAGAATTATAAAGAGGTTTTTTAAACGGCATCTATTGACGGTCATTCAGTGGTGATCAAGAAATCCTGAAGTCAACTTTTTGGACTTAATATACTCATGTTATTTTTGTTGGTGTGATTTCAAGCATTTGTGGTTTATGGTCTTAGGCGTATGGGTTGTAACAACGTTTAACAAACATTTAAACATATTGTTTAAACGATTATGAGTTCCCAAAATTTTGACACATCTTAAATGTTGACCAGGGCAAACAGGCTAGACGTTTAGGACTTGACTTCTTTTCCTCCTGGTTCCTGTTTTGGCCGATTACAAAACAGGTCAAAAATCATCAAGCGTTTTGATAACTTTAAATAAGAAAGAAGCTGACATTCACTGCGAAGACCTCTTAACTGAAATTATCTTTCAGTTATCCTCATTATAGTCGGATAAAAACACATACAGAATCAATTCAGTGCGACATGATCCAATTGGGTATAGGAAAAAAATTGTGCCAAAGTGTTTTTTTTTCATTGACCAATTTGTAGGTACATATTACTTGATAAGTAGAAATCTAGATAGTACCTACTCCAGGACTATTTTGCCTGAAGAACTGTTGTCTGGTAGTGAAATATGTCAATCTAAAACCTCGTTGATTTGTTAGTGGTTTGGGGACTTGTAGGTTTTTTTGCATCAAGTTTTTTTTATTAGTTTTTCACATTTAATACAGTTAAGCATTTTAAGGTTAACTAACCGTTTTTAGCTATAACGTCGATTTACTAGGCAGGAGGATATGTATCAATTTTTCCAAGTTCATGCCTTCCTATTCGCACTCTCTATACCACACATACACATACAGACACACACACGCACACGCACGCACACGCACACGCACACACACACACACATACACACACACACACACACACACACACACACACACACACACACACATACACACAATAAGAAAATATACCACTACACAATATAATTGTGTGCGTGGAATAAGATATATTTCTTACTTTTTTGTTGAAATAGTTAAAAATGCACTAAGAGCCTTCTTTTTGATAAAGATAGGTCTTCTCTCTGTCAAAGAAAACGTATGAATAAAGATTCAATTTCCAACACGGTTAGTATGACATGTTAGCAATCAGATACATGAAAATATAATTAAAAAGCAAAATGCCCCACCTAACCCAAATTCCTTCAATGCTCTTGTTTAATAGGGTTTTTATTATGAAATCAATGAATGTCATTCCGTTTCGACAAGAGTCTTTCACAAATTTCATTCATTTTGGAAATTGCTTTTTACTTCTATAAAAATTTGGCGCAAAATCAGTTTTTTCAACTACAGGTAATGGTTTTCATTTGGTTTTTATCCTTTACTATTGGTTTGTTTCTATTTGATTATATTCCATATGTTTAGATTGATGTAAGGTTTTAAATTGAATAAAACCACAATTAAACACATAACCACATGTATCAATGTCACTTGTGTCCCATGTGTATGCACATGATTACCCTGTCCAAAAATGTGCTCCTCTTGAGAGAGACAATCATAAATAAATTTGTCTTTACACCTAAACTTGGACTCACAATCAAACAAATATAATTTGTAATGATATTAAAGAAACAAATTGTTACGTGACATAAGTGATTTCCGACAATGAAAAAACAAATCTACTCTAATAAACCCTAGGGTCATTAGAGTTGAGAATGATCCAGCACTCAGTCATAGACATATATATTAACACTATACTCCCAGCTCTCATATACAGATGATCAAATGTAAGGTTAACGTGTTAGTTGCTCGTATTATAGATACCTTTGCGTTTGGAATTTGAAGAAGGACCTAAGATAAATGCGCTATCGGATATATAACAAAACCAGCGTGTATTGTATCTCTAGTAGTCTAATTACAATGGTTCATTCTTGAGTAGAATAGTTGCCGCCATTATGGAGAGGAAAATTTTTAAATTATTAACGCTGTAAATGTTCGGTTAGTTATCTACTGCTCAAGTTTGTTCTTGTTTATGCATAGCAATACACTCATTAGTTCATTCATCCAACTTTCCGCCCGACTTTTTCCTGATTTTTCTTTTTTTGTGATTCATTCTTTTTCACAGCAAAGACAGATAATCTCATTCTTTTCCATACTACTTATTCCTAATTGATATGTCTGAGTTAACTACATCATTTGTGTGACGGTTTTATGTTACGACCGGAAGTATCCAATGTAATATGGTGGATAGTTGCTGAAGCCGACCAGCATAACTGCCAGAGAAAATAGAGTTAACAAAAAGTAACAAAAAATAAGGTCAATAAAGGATTCAGAACTAAGTTTTTGACTCAGGATTTGGGATGTGAACGTTTAACTTCTTTGGTTTATTCACTCAGGTACATACCAATATAGCATTGCTTCTACAAATCATTCTGTTTACTTAAATGATCTTCCAAGTGTCTTTTCAGTGTATGCCTACTATAGCTATATAAGTTCGGATGGGGCGCCAAAGGAAAAGTGCTTTTACAAATATTGTTCAACCATTTTGATTAGGCCAGGCTTAAATCACACAACTTACTCTAAAAACATGATATGTATTTTTGTTTTAATTCGTGCTCTCTTTATATATTAATTGTTTATTTGTTTTTATTTCAGCGATATGAAAAAAAATATATTTGTCTTTTTTTAATTTTGCCCCAGGAAGAAGGTTTTGTTTGTTGAAAAAGTATTTCAACACGCTGGTTTTTATTAAAGTAATACTAAACCTCGTATCACCTTAAAACAATGTACAC
>JAUUEB010498854.1:0-10413 GCA_032362205.1 Clione limacina
ATGGCTTAGATCCAAAATAACATAAGTAGAGTACTTAAATAGAACATTATATATCAATATACAGAGAGACATATAATAATCAATTGTTTAGGTGTCGAAAGGTACTAGTAAAACAATTTGTAAACAAAAATTTGGCGATCAAAACACACATAACATGTCCAAGAATAATTAATCAAATTCCAAATATGGCAACTATGTATATATATACATAAATGCAAGTGAATATATTTTTTTGGTTAAAAAAAGACGTTTCCTAAAAGGATGCACTTCTTAATTAACCCCATTCAGCGAATTCCTTTGCTTGATGAATTAATTAGCCGGAATTAACTTGGAAGTATGCTTGCAAATCTGCAATTGATCATGGCCTTCGTGTCACGTTTCATCCAAATTTAACGAACGCTGCTAGGCATTTTATTTCTAGTGTAGGGAAAACTACGATTCTATTATCTCTTATTGATGATTTATTATGATTGTATCGAGCTTGAATGCGATGAGGAAGATAATCTTCCAATCTTTAGCGTAAACTGTATCGTGGCGGTCGCTTCTCGGAGATTAAAAAATAAGGCATTCTTAGAATACAAAATATTTTCCAATCAATTTCAGTTTAGTTACGTTAAGGTTATCAACGTTGTATACTCTAAATAAATTTTATTTTAATCAAGAATGGCTATAGATGGTGATTATTATTGATAGAGACAAATAGGACATTGATGCGCATGTCTAGATTCAAATTTCATTGAAAAGCTCACGCTACATACGTACTGCTCAATTTTCCCGTTTCATTTTTCATTTTTCCTATCCTTACAATGGAAGCCTTCTCTTTGATGCACGTCGTTATTTCTTTTTACCTCTTTTTTTAATTTCGTTTTGTTATTGGCATTCAATAATGTCTCTTAGAAGTGGTTGTGCTTGTGTGCTGTCAACACTCTCAATCATGTATCGCTCTTGACTCTTTACTTTTTGGAGAAAAAATACTCTTTACTTTGGTTATTTCTGTCTTCTCGCATTTCCCCTTGAAATCTCACAGCACATGTGTCAAAGCTTTACTATATTTTCGCTTAGAAAAAGACAAAAATGACACATGCTCAGGCGCGTAGCCAGGGACACATTGGTGAATGTGCCTCCCCCAATCTGAGCCAAACCTTCTCTTAATTCGCATCATTATTTACTCATTTTAAAATTTTAGACTGCTTCGCGTCCATTGATTTGACACAAACCAACTGTGTACCCTTTCGCAAATTATGGCTACGCGCCTGTACATGCTGCGTACATTTGACCTTCAACATTGCTATCTTCTATTCTCTTTGTACATATCATATGTAATATGTGCTGAATATAATGTCAACATGACACGACGTAAGCTGTTTGGCACACCAACAACAACACATTCTTGCCGTCTTTTCTTCTGTTTAATCATGCGTTGCTAAAGACATTCATTGAGCATCTGTCCTGATACTATGTTTTACATGTTGTTTGAATCTTATGAGTCATGAGAGAATCAAACAACATGTGCAAGACATGTTCATTTATTGGTGAAGACATTTCGTGCAGTATTAACAATACCGGCAAATTTAGCATGCTTCATCAATAACAAAGCAAACACTTGTTCCGTTCAGAAATACCGCAACCTTCAGTGGTTTCTGATTGGCTATGGTGGTCACATGACATGACTGCATCTGTTGAGGTCACCAGGTACGCTGTACTTTGAACTCGTGTAAACCTTGATTTAAATGATCTTTTTTATGTGCCTTGTGATTAACAATTTGGTAGGCGATGCATTTTTTAATTGAAAAACAGCAGATTAGTTTTATTTTTACACTGTCATGCTTTCTTAACAGTCATGTGACTGCAACAGCCAATCAGAAGTTGTTGTAGGTTGCGATTTTCAACGGCAGGTGGAACATAATTAATTCTTATTTCTTTTGTACGGACACTTAGTTACCCCAAAATAGTTCTGATTCATTAACGTTTCTGATTATAAAGATTCAAAAATGCACACACAGCAACAAGACACACATAATTTCTACTCGATTAACATTTATAAGGAACAGAGATCTTTTCATCACTCATATACATTACTGTCAAACCTAATAAGGCGCAGACAATCTAACTTACGTATAAACCTACGTTAGCACCCCAATTACCCCCCTTTGTGGCAATAACAAATTTTTAAACCTATTAAATCTTTAAATAAAAAGATCACCCCGGTAAGAACAAGAAGTTAGAACCACACTCCAGACTGAGACATTTAAAGAAAGAAGAAGATCGATCACAACAAAATGCTAAAAATAGAAATTGGTAAAAGAATCATATCATATAACAAAAAAGTCAAGAACAATCTGCAGCGTTCGTTAACATATTGTAACACCTTTTCCGAGCCAGAGATTTATTTTGGGTATACTTTATTTTTACAGTGCCTGTCAACATTCATAAGAGCACGTATGCACGGCATGGTATCCTGGGCTACTCATAGACACATTGTATCTATGACACTACGAGAGATATATGTTTTCTGGTATTGTTACAACGATGGAGTCCTTCAAAGTATTTATCAGGTGTTTATTTTGTCAGGTATTTACAATGTCGTGTATATACATCATGTTTACAGAGTGTTACATTACAATGTATTTATGGAACTATACGTTAGTGCGTTGGTATATGGTTACTATCACACCATTAAATATCACAATCTGGTTAATATCATAGTCCGTTTAATATTCCAGTCCTCTTGGAATCATTTTCTGTTTGTGTAATATAATGAAATTAATTTCAGTAAGAATTTACTCTTCAATACCAGGCTGGATTACGTCGCACTCGTGCTAGTAGACTCGTTTCATATCATACAATTAGGGAATCTACTCATATTCTAATATGTTTTCATCAGTTTGACAAATCTTGTTTGCGATCACAATCTCAGTAGCCAAGACATTAATTTAAACGAAAAGACAAAATCTCGATTCCCTTTCTTGTTTACCGTTAAACTATTTTCTTTCGCAAGCGGTGTAAGAAAAGAGGCAATTCGCCGCGAACATGAATACCACAAAGAATATTACCGAAGTCAGCCGTTTGAATAAAAATCTGCTTGTCTGGGGCACATTTTTGTTGTACGAAAAAAGGCGGTTGACGAATGAAATCAAAGTAATTCCATGCCTCTTATCGTCGACGCCAATTGTTTTTAGCCTACACCTGATCCTCTAGATCAGATGATAACCAAATGCCACACACTGCATTACTTAGACAGGCAGGCAGACGGATACAAAAACACTTAAACAATCAAAAGTGCATGCATTCAACAAACAAATAGATACAAATCAACAGGTGCGGAGCCAGAATTTTGGAAGGGGGGATGCAAACTTGGCTTGTGTCAAATCCGAAACTGGACGATGTGTCTTAAAAATGTTACAAAGTCGAGGAAACGAACTACCTTTTCATCGATCTTTCGTTTTTAAAATTCTATATTGGGGCATTTGGGACGTTTGGGCATTATCGGGCATTCATGACCTTTCCCATCAATTAAATGGCCGTTTTTTATAGAGGTATAATGAGTGTAAATCTAGAATATTCTTATCTCAAAGGGAGGGGCATTCCACATGTCACCCTGCTACGTGCCTGCAAATCGAGACACATCCATACAGAAAACACAATAAATGTCTCTATCAAACACGCTTAAGATCTAAATGCACATATAATAAAGTATTAAATACGACTACACACAAATGACCAGGCGCATAGCCAGGGGGCATGGGGAAAGTCCCCCCCCAATCGAGATCAAAAATGATGTAAATTCGCACCATTTTTAACTAATCTCGAATGTTTCGGCCGCTTCGCGGCCATTAATTGCTTTGACAATATTTCTTTGAATGCTCTAAATTTGCATAATTTATAGGAAGCTGCAAAATTGCCATGTTTTGATAAGATCCAAGGTTGCCCCCCCTTTCAAAATATTGGCTACGCACCTGCAAATGACACACGTGTATTACAAATTGTAAAAAATGTGCAACCACTGAGCAAATTTCAATAAAAATCCGCTTTAAAATACATAAGCACGTGAACTTTCATGAGGTTTGAAAAATACGAACGTGGCGTTTAAAAAGCATAGACTTTATAAAAAACAACAACGTTCGCATTACAAAAATATACGCCTTTAAATATATATAAACACATGAAATTTTGTTGGGTTTGAAAAATACGAACTTGACGTTTTAAATTCAAAGACTTTGTAAAAAGCAACAACGTTGCAATTAAAGTAAATACAAACTAAGACACAACAAATACTCTCTTCTGACAGTAATCCCGAGGATGTAGTTCTGCTTGGACAGGTTAATGCAAACACCAGGTAAAGCATGGAATAGAGAAAATCCTTGTTTTGAAAACAATTTGTTCAGTTTTAGACAAATTATTTCTTCAACTACAAAAATGTCAGTAATAAAGCAAATTGAGTTTATTGTACAAACGTCAATTACTTCTGAAATTTGTATTCCTTTTGACGAAAACTGTTTTTTTAACGTTATAAATTTATTCTCATTATTTCTTATGTTTCATTTTGTAAAACTTTTTTAAACGTTTTTCTTTGCATCCAATCATTTTCAGTTCATATGTCATTTCCTAATATAGTTCATAATTAAATATATATAGGAAAATAACCAAAATCTTACATGGCAGGCACAAGTATAATATCAAATGCGAGAAGATAATGTTGATGAAGTAAAAATTAAATGATGAAGCATAAAACCTCTAATATAATGCTCTGAGGCCTAGGGATGACGTCCCTGTCAGGTCTACAAAAGAGAATGGGCTCGAAATCGACCAGTGTTAAATGTTCGCTGTCACCTTACACTAGATTAACCCTTGGTATGGACGTTCATGTAGGAACCGTCTTTCTTACAGATGTTTTGTGAAAACAATAAACAAACCGACCAATAAAACAACACCACGAAAGGCAGAAAAAAGAACATGTGGGTATAGCAACGTGTGGGATACATTTGTATCGATTTTAAACCCACATCGATACTATTTACACATGGGTCATTCCACAGAAAGGTCAACCACGTTTTGGAGAAAACCATAAGCCATAATTGTGTGTCTATGCACCCCGTAGAGTTAAATATATACCTCTACGCCAAAATTGTGTGTCTATACACCCTCAGGATCATTAAAATCCAAGTCCGGTTGATCATGGCGGTGAAAAGAACCCCCCCCCCCCCTCCGACTATAAATAATACTTACATTTATTTTTTCTGTAGGTTAAAGCCCTTGACACTAGCGTAACATACAAGATGAGTCAAGGCTTGGAAGGTCAGACAACTCTGGATATAAAAACCGTCATATTCGCTTAATAAAAACTTAATCATAATTATAATAGAAAAAGTCCTCACAAACACTACACAAATGGAAACCCCTAATCAGTCACGTACGATTTTTAATAAGAAGACCATCGTGATAAACCATGTCTATTTTAGTAACACATAAGTATAGCATGTGATAGCTAGCCAATCCCGTGACAGACTAGTTTTATTCTAGGGAACACCGAGTCTAATAATAGACTATCAAGGATTAGGAAAATTATTTCTCATGTGACAAGTGATTGTGTAGTAAACTCAAAGCATATAAAACCAAATTTAATCCAACAAAAGTTATTAGTTATCTCATTTGATTACCAAGGATTATGTTGAAGGAGAAAAGCTCAAAGACAATGAAGAGTTTATTCGCATGTTTTTGTGCACAAAGTAAGTTATCTAAGCTATATTAATTTTTAACAAATATCTTCTTTGAATTTATTTGAATCAATTTGACTACTTGTTAGAATAAAATGTATTATCTACATACATCATGTGTTTCTTGTCATAAGATTTGTATATATTTTACACATATGAATGTTATACAGATATAGTTACACGGAAGTACCTCATTGATGTTATGGTTTAGAATGTCCTTGATGTATTTATTCAGTCATAGACACGATACATTAAAATTAATAATCTCTTCAAATCAGTAAGTGAATACTTTAGATAGTTCATTAACCTATAGTCGTTGTTTTCCCTTTTACTTAAATTGCTGTTCTATCTGCAATACGCTTAACCGCCATATTACTTCCTATCTGACTATGTAGCTTACTCTAAAATAAAACATTAACTAAGTTATTATGAAACAGTTCATGTTAAAAAAAATTCGTTATAAGTGTAGCCAAGTATGTAGATCAAATTCTTGATTAAGAAATTCAAAATACTTTCCTAATTTCTCTGATTTTTTGGTACCATGCGCTTTTAAAGGCCGAAATTCCACAAAACAGGTCATAAATGATAATGATTTAGAATTAAAGCGAACTAAACTAACAATGTTGTTGATTTTTGCAGATGCTGAAACAGACGGCGAAGTTAAACGTCATCGCCGTAGAATGGTGATGGTTGGTGATGGTGAGTGTGGAAAAAGTTGTGTTCTCACTCGCATGGAATCTGGTAAATTTAATCCAGACGAATATCGGCCAACTGTATTTGAAACGGAAGTACTTGATGTCAACACTGGCGAGGAGGAAGTTGAACTTATTGTTAACGACACTGCCGGTCAAGAAGAATATGACAGACTCCGCCCACTCTCATACACAGATATTGACGTGGCCATTATTTGTTTCTCCCTTGCAGATTCAGACAGTCTGGCGAACGTGTCAGATAAGTGGTCACCGGAAGTACGATATTTCTGCGGCGATATACCTGTCATCTTGGTGGGAAACAAGAAGGACATTCGTGATACACCATATTTAGACCAGACTGATTCATTCTTCCCAAGGAACCAATGTAATGCAAATTATGGGTCTCAGGATACAACAGACAGCTTAGTGTCATCAGTTTCAACTCAAACTGATGAATGTCATCTAGAAAAATTGATTTTTTCTAGAAGAATGGACAAAAGGCTTGATTCTTACAGAGTAGCAAATAGAACACCATCAAAGAACAGTTTATCAAAGCCGTTAGTTAGGCACAAGGCACCAGTCCATAACAAAGATGGTGCACACATGGCTAGAAATATTGGTGCTGTGGCATACTTTGAGACTTCTTCATTGACAGGAGACAATTTGGAGGGGCTTCTACAGGCAGTCGCTAAAGCGGCAATGCTAGGTAGAAAAAAGTCAAAGAAATTCAAGCCTCTCGCAGAAACTATTTACCCCTGAGCATCTCTCCATATGTCAAGTAACGTATTTCTGGGTATATTTCTTACTTTTAATTCTGCTGAATTATCATCGATTGATCTGATGCAATTACTTGTCTGTTCACATACAACATTGACAACCCCCTTTCATCTGAGAAGACGGAGGACTTAAACTTTCAAGAGAGGCCAAAGTATTAGACAATGATCTGTGTACCCTTAGTACAAAAAAACAATTACCACCAAGAGCATTTTGGTGTCTTTTGTTTCTCCTCGCTCTAACAAAGTCATATTTGCATGATTATGCATGAGTGTATTTTTCATGTTTTTTGCTGAACCATTTGGTTCTTTCTGGCCCATGACCAAACAGCGTCTGCTATGCGTCATCAAAAGATAGCCTCATATTAAGACCGCTAGGTTGTAACAAAGAATGTAGGACATTTGATATTTTTGCCCGGAGTTACCCTTTCATTGATGAAACAACATATGTTTGATGTGTCAAAAATTTTGGACGGAATCTATGCACCTCAAAACTGTACAACGGTATTCACTTTCTACATATGTGAAGCATCGAAATGTTCTCCTTGCGGGAATCGAACCAAATACTTTGCAGACCACCTGATGTGTAGTCTATTGACATACCTATTTGGTCATCACGCCCTAGCGCCTAGAATTAACTTGTGTTAACCATTAGAAGCATGAGCATTTATGTTTTTCAATACGTCAAATGATACTGTAATATGTATGATCAATATTTGAAATAAACTATTTTCATAAAGTTAAGTAAATTAAGGATTTTATGTCATTCTTTGCAAAATCTTGTTTTATTATTTACAATCATAATCATGACGGTGCATCTATTTGAATTCATTGATTTGGCATCATTTACAAGCTGTATCATAGTATAACAAATATATATTTGCCTATGAAAATGGGTAAGTGGTAGGTAGGTTTTATAGTCCGTTTCAAAACTCATGCCCTCAATCAGAGCCAAATTTCATGCAAACTATATGTCTATATTATTGACTGATATTTTACATGTAGTTTGACCCATTCATCTGATTTACTATAATTCCTCTAAAACAATTTAAAACAATTAAATATTCCCACTTTTCTGAATGCGCTAGTAGTTGCTAAATTCTACCTCCATTCATCTAGTGGTATTTGAAGACTTAACTGACTAACATACTGTAAAAACAAGTGTCAACGAGACCGAAGACAGTACTTGTGTAGGGATTGCCTAAACTGACGTAACGTGTATTTCAGAAATACATCTTAAAACGTCTTAATCATGGCAAAAACAGGCAATTGCACTTCTTGAAAATCGAACCCGCGTACTTCCCGTGATAGGCACTCACTTATATATCTATTTGCTGAGTGCTGTTTGTCTTTATGAATGCCCTCCAGGGTGACTTCCCTTAATTATCTCTATCGCTACTTACATTGTTGTTACTCTTTTTGTGAGAGATAGTTAGTTTGCGATGGTAAGTGAGCGATTTGTTCAAAATCCTAACACGAAAATAACACGCTTTACACTGTCAGCCAAGGAAAGAAATTATCATAAACGTGACAATATTTCTTGATATATCAATGTGTCAGATAATATGATAGTCATGAAACAGGAGTCTTTAAAATCACCAAGGACAAAAACAACTGCATGTACCTAAGTCCACACGGATGAATATCTCGAATAAGAACTATTACGCCAAGGCAAACAGAAAGACTTGAAAAAGAGAGAGCAAAAGACTCTGAGACAGGTCATCAAAGTAAGAAAGGGTTGAAAAAAACATCAGTCACCAGCAGATATTCGGCAATGGTAGTTTCGGGACTTTCCTATCTGTACTACCTAAAGAATGTGCCGGTGTTCCAAATATATCATAGATGATTTCTGATGCTCTAAGTAAGTAGGAAGAAGATGAAGAAGATGAACAAGAAATAAAAAAAGAAAAAAGAGAGGAGTGAACAATTTAAACATCTTATCTCTAAGAAAAATAAATAAGAAATGAAATGACGTAATTCACAATTTCCTGTAGATATTTGTGTAAAATAAAAAAGAAGATGACTTAAGTAAAAAAAGTGAGAATCTTACTCGGACCGAAAGAAAACAAACAATTAATTAAAGATAATAAATAAGAACAAAAACTTGTTCCTCTTCTTCTTATACCTGTATGGAACAACAAGTGTTAAAAACAACACATCCAAAAGCCGTATAATAGTGGGCCTGAAAACAAAATACACAGCTTAACAGTAGAGTTCATCAAGTCTTGTTAAAGTCCAGTCCATAACAATTTTATACTGTGGTTTAATTGATATATGAGGTACTTCGGAGTTTAACCAAAACTGTTTTTACCATGGAATCAACACAATCAGGCGACATAGTTGAGATTACAAATATAATAATAAATAACAGAGTGATTCTATTAACTAGTCGTTTTTCATCATACATAAAAAAAATTGAATTAACTTATAAAATAATTGTTTGTTATGTCTCGTTCAAAAGATAGTGGTCATTTTTAGCAAAGTCTTGTTTTGATTCTTTTCACCGATAAAAAAAAATCCGTTCCAGAATCTAGAGAGCTTTTTTATTTCAGGAAATATTTCTTTGATTGTTTTATCGAATACATTAAACAGCGATGGGGTTTGTAAACTCTCATGGTGAACGAAATGCTGTTTAACGTCCCTTTCAGACTGACACATATTTAGCATGTTTAAGCCAAAAAAATTGTCAAGTGCTGTCACATCCACGAAAGCTGCTTTATACGGCGCAAATTTTGATGCCATTCTCAATACACCATAGGCATCGTTAAACCTTCTGTCTGTTTCACCTGTGATGTGTCCTATAACTTGTTTTAGTAAAATAAGCAGGTCATTTTCATTTGAAATTTTATTTTGACCAACAGAAGTCATGATAACATAATTTTTAAATCCTTCTGGTATCCGACTTTGTCTAGAAATGCGGCTATCATCCTCATTGATGTTAAACTTTGCTGAAAGTTCAAAGCCATGATCAATTACGTTCTTGAAAAGAAATTGATTCAAACTTTCTTAAAGTGTCTCATTGAGATTAATAATTACATCTACGCTGACTTGTTTTGCTTGCAGTCGTTTGTGGGCATAGTCACTAAAGTCAAAGAGTCGACCAAATTTTCTATTTTGAATTTTCTTCAGAAGCTGCCATCTTTGTTTCGAAATTTTTATCATCCTCAAAAAATGCTAATGAATCAAGGATTAAATCAAATCTTTTAAACTTGAAGAGATCTTGAAGTCCACATA
>JAUUEB010498865.1:0-10413 GCA_032362205.1 Clione limacina
GATGCGCCTCATTTTTCTTAATTTTATCCAATTATGCGCGTGGTATAATCTCTTACAATCAAGAATTTGAAACGAATCTTATAACACAAATACATTATTATTGACACTTTGTAATACACCAAGTCCTCGATTTGTGCGAGGTTACCGTTTGACGTAAACCACGAAAAATCGAAATTACATTAATCGAACATAGTTTGTATGATATTATGACACATGGGAAGAAAAGGGGATGTTTTCCTTTATAAATATCAGATTAAAACCAATTACTCACTACAATAATTGAAAAGCAACACATACGTATGGCCTATATTTAAAACCATTTGATTGGGAGAAAAATAATTATTCAGATTGATACCGTTTCTTTTGCGCCTCTGGAAATTATTTGTTAGCTCTGACTGCATTGACTTTGAGTGCTTTCGAGATTTAAAACAAACTCTTTGTATGGTACAAGTCTTGTGAGCGGAGCGGCAAAAACTTGCTCATTCCTCGTTCGGGAATACTCATGACTTCAAGTTACAAGATGTTCTCCAACTTTGATAATAGGTTCCAATCGGGCTAAGGGGGCGAACGGGGGCGAAGAATGCCCTTTTCACGAATAGATACAGACAAGAAGGAATGGAAAAGAAAAGGAAAGGAGAAAAATGAACACCAATTGTGGTGACTTTAAGGCGTTGACCTCATTTGCTCTTGCTATCTTAAAGAATTGAATTTACCTTTTTACTACTAAAAGTACTAAAAAGGCATATTCCACATCCGGTGGACCAATGCCTTGTTTTTGTTTAGATAGAAGGGCACATATCCACAAAGCTGTCCTCATGTCTTTCTTTTTTTAAATAAAAGGGCACATTTCGCCCTGGCCTCCATTTTAGCATGTTTCTGTGTGGCCATTAAGGACATTGGATACAAGACATTAAATACAAGATTTCATATATCAGGGTTAGGAATGTAAATGAACGTGTAGCAGTTTCGCATAGTGGGTTAAATGGTGTGCGGTTTAGATTCTAAACATCTGAAAATAAGAAAGAGGGCATAAATGAAAGTACCAGTTCAACTTGTGTTTATAGAAGTTTTGGCACCGAGATAGTTAATGATTGATTAATCATATATTCAAAACAAAAATGTTGAAAAAGGGTCAAACTGATTAAACGATGTTTCTTTAAACAAGCTGAGGCATCTAATTTATTACATTTATACTTCATTACTTGACATTTAATTTAAACGTTTTTTGAATATGAAAGTTTAATCTGTTAGTATGCTTCATTCACTACCAAAATGATCATCTCGCCATATTGGATTCTAGGATGATTGTCGATGTTTCCCGAAACACAAATCTCAAACAACAATAACAAATACACATACTATTATGATGATATAATTGAACTCAATTCAACTCAACTGTATTGACCTAGAATTTTGGTTAACAAAAATATATTATACCCCAATATTAAATGATATAATTTGGCGGTAAGCGAGTATTGTCCTGATTACTTACCAATCACCCCTGTTGATTGCACTTGAGTCGACGTTCATAGTAGTATGAACACCAAAGGACGGCACAATTAACTAAGTAGCTCTTATTTTTAATTTGTTCCAAACTGTGCCTTTATTTCACTACTGACGTTTTCATGATGACAACTTGAGATAGCTATGTAAGTGTCAGACGATGTCATTTACCAAACATACAGTGTACCCAATAAAGACACCCGAAGTTGGTTTTTACAGTGAGTATAATTCGATGTGAACGCCTGTTTCTAGAACTGAATCACCGTGATTGTTTTTGTGTTTGTTATTGTTTCTATTCAATGATCTATTAATACGCAGTAATCCAAAGTAAATGCATTCATTAAGATAGTGCTCCACGAATAATGATAAATCGAATAGTTATTTCCAAGTATACAAAGGGATCTATGTAGATACAAATGTCTCATTTGTACTCACTTCATATTCTGGCAGTCCTGCTAAAGAAATGTGTCAAAATGTGTGTACCCGATGACCTTTTTGAGATGTCTCAAAAGCTCTTAGAATGCCACTCATGCAGTTTCAGGGATTTTTGTTGGATGTTGCCAATATGTCTTAACAGGATTGATGATTGGAAATGTCTGTCAAATGACCACAGAACGGAAGAGAAACTCAGAAAGACACTTAAAGGACAACTAACAACGAAATGAGATTAATGAACTGGCCATTCAAATAGAGAAATGTGTCCATTTGTATTATCGTGACCAATTTACTTGAAAGGCTTCTGTTTTTCGTACATAATGATATTAATGTGAAATCCTGTTCGTTGTAGTAGTAGTAGTTGTTTGTTTAAAGTTGCCTTCGTCGAATTAGTCTGTTTAGACGAGTTATCTGTCCAATTGGTCTGTTTAGACGAGTTATCCGTCCGATTGGTCCGTTTAGACGAGTTATCTGTCCGATTAATCTGTTTAGACGAGTTATCTGTCCGATTGGTCTGTTTAGACGAGTTATCTGTCCGATTGGTCTGTTTGGACGAGTTATCTGTCCGATTGGTCTGTTTAGACGAGTTATCTGTCCGATTGGTCCGTTTAGACGAGTTATCTGTCCGATTGGTCCGTTTAGACGAGTTATCTGTCCGATTGGTCTGTTTAGACGAGTTATCTGTCCGTTTGGTCTGTTTAGACGAGTAATCTGTCTGATTGGTCTGTTTAGACGAGTTATCTGTCCGATTGGTCTGTTTAGACAAGTTATCTGTCCGATTGGTCTGTTTAGACGAGTTATCTGTCCGATTGGTCGGACTTTAAGTTTATATGCATCTTTTAAACTCGAGAGCAAGGCAAGATCCCAAGGTCGAATCCTAACGATTTCCCATTGGATTTAAAAAGTGCAAACGTTTCTTTTCTCAACCTTCGTGAAATTTATACCCAACAAATTTGCAATGATTAGAATTGTAAGACTGCTGAAGTGCTTAACAGTCTTTTGTAAGTTATAGTGTACAGGTGTGTATCCTTTAGACATGTCGGTGAAATAGTATACATTATGTTTACCGATTAGAGTACAATAAAGAAGATGAAAAAGCGTTGTATAAATCTGATCATTGTTCAAAGAGACCAATTATTCTACACAGTTCATATATTTCAAGTTAATAGTAGCAACATTTTTAGTTCCGCGAATGCATGAAACCAGACTTTTCATGTGCTACGCAAGATAGAGGCCGAGTTCTTCAGCAATTGGAAGACCCAGGACAGTCTCATGTGGCACAGCAGAAATTAGCTAACTACAGTTGGTCAAACGAATCAATCGCAATCAGATGCTCCTAGAAAAACGCTAAACTCCCATTCTTCCTCCCTAAATCCTTTCAAAATTCTGTTTATTGCATGCTCAGGATAATATGTACAAAAAATGAGTCGACAGTTATCATTCACTCAAGTTGGAAAATCGAGGATAACTTATATTGGCTAACATTCATTTTTTTAAGAAAATCAACTTTTATGATTTTGATTTTGAAAAACTCCTTACTTTCTTAAACAAGGGCTTAAGTGACCAATGTTGGCATACACTACATTTGATTGTTTTCTTTTGAACTGAATGCGAATGCTAAGGATTATATTTTTAAATAATTTGAAACATAAGTTTTATGTTGACTAAGTCACTTTTGGAAGAAAGTGCTCTTTGACTTGAACTTATTTTACAGACGCAAATACCACGTACATGTTTGTGTTTTGTAAATGGAATATTTCATGGCGTTGCAACAACTCTGTTTTATTCGCTTAAATGTTACATTATTTTTTTACTTCATATACAGGTTAAAACAGAAAGTGTTTTTTGCCAGACATGACGAAGTATAACAAACGAGTGCTTAGAAACTTTTCCAGCATAAAATAGTGAGTTGACATGGACATGAATATGAATTTAAAAAAAAACAAAATCTAGAAACGATTCAAGCTTCGACGTAGCCACTTATTGAGGTAAGAGAAATTATCAAATCATGTCTGAAGTGATTGCTCAATTGTAAAAGATTGTCAATTTCGGATTTAGCCAAGCCTGGCAACTAATCCACGTAATGATGTACTCAGACTTGTCTAGATTAAATTCCCACTGCAACTAAAGATAAGAGGATGTGTTTTTTCAGCAAACTTAAAAGAAAAACAACACTTCAAAGTTGGTCAATAATGGCTAAAAATAAAGAATACATCATTAGTATACCCTTTTTAAACTTGTATTACGTGGACCTTAAATGACTCGTCACGTCCTACTGATCGGAGTTCATGAAGTGGGTGGGCGTATATTTAATTAGTTCAAACTTTGGTTCCATTTGTAAATGAAAAATGCGCTGCTTAAGGAATGTGTTGGTGAATGTTGCAACACCTACTTTGGCTAATCATACTTATCCTTGAGTGGCAGTCCCTGTGGCAAGTGCTTCACTCAAAACCTGAAGGAAGATGCTGCTTTGCCGCACCAGCGGGTTTCTTTCTCTCAGATATTCCAGACTGCAGTCACAAGTAGCGATGCCTTTGGTAATTTCTTGTCACCAGGCAATGCGGTCCTCGGCTGGAGTTGTTTGCGGTATTCAAGTTGCGTTTGCATACGTCCTTGTACTGTAGATGCAGGCGTCTTCTGAGTCTGGTTACTTTCTCACGTTACCATACATGATATCTTTATGGATTCATCCATCCTGCATGCGACAAATATGGTCAATACAACGCAAACAACGATATATGAGCAGGGTATAGAGGCTCAATTTTCAATACAAATTGTTATTGTTTGCAATAAATGTTTTGAAAACACTTTTATGAACATTAAAACATAATTTACCAACATTTTCATTATTAATTGATTCGTACAGGGGTCATGCAAATGAGTACTCACTCATGAAATGGTGTAATTCTAACTAATACACCACTGGTCAAGGCCACTGTACGGGTCGATTTTCAAATCAAAATGTTATTGTTTGCAATACATGTTTAGGAAACACTTTTAGGAACCTGAAAACATAGTTCGCCAACATTTTTAATTAATAATTGATTCGTACAGGGGTCATACAATTGAGTACTCACTCATGAAACGATGTAATTCTAACTAATATACCAATGGTCAAGGCCCCTGTGCGGGTCAATTTACAATACAACATATTCGTGACTGCAATGTATTGGTAGAAGACACTTTAAGAAACTAAAAAACATGAGTCGCCCAAAATTTCATCATTGATTGATTCGTATAGGAATTATGCAAATTAGTGTTTCTTCATGAAAGGCAGTTTTTTCATCTCAAAAACTCACTTTAATGACCCCTGTACGGGTCAATTTACGATTATTTATTTGGGAGAATCTTATATTTGTTTAGAACATTATATCTTGGAAAAATCTGTTTTTATTCAATGTTGCTAAAAACAGCACGGAAATTGCCGGACATATTGGAAAGATTTGTATTTATTCCCTTTACTATATACGCTGAGCTCTTTACTAATAACGCACATTTTTCCATGAAAACCTGACCCAAAGTGACTACATTTTTATTCCATCTGATTTATACGTCCCGCGCATTGATTTGTTTACCAATGGTCAGCCCCTGTGGTCAGTTTGCTCAAGTTAATTTTTTGGCGAAGCTATGATTTTGTGTCTATGTATCCATTAGATCATAAACCTCCAAGTCCTGTTGAGTCGTGGGGGTGAAGAGAAACCCCTCATTCCCCCCGAATATGAAGAGAAACTATCTTAAGAGATTCTTAGCCCAAGGACTGTACATTAAAATCTTGAACATTTGGAACCACTTCGAACACTACTGCTGCCACAGTGTATTTTGACCTTGAAGCTCTTATGCTATGGTTTTTCTCTCATAATGTCATTTTATATTTACCTAAGGAATACTCTTTTTACATGACATCAATGACAGCAAATACTGAAAGATGTCATTCAAACGGACTGAAATACGATAATTATCACATGTTATGTATCTCATCACATTAAGTGTATTTCTTCTAATAGTTTTTCGCTTACTAGAAATTTTTTTATTTTTTTCAATATCTATCAAGTAGACAGTGACATGGTTTGACGCATAGAAGCCAACCAGTTTCGCTTATGTATAAAATAAATATGACATGAAATATGCTACATAATAAATGGACCGAATATTATGAAGGATTGTTATAAGTTATCCACAACATTACCACCACATGTCTTGAACATATTGCAGTTCTCACACACAACGCGTCAGATTAATGTTTAACTTCGCTTATTTTCTAAGTAGAAATCAAAGTAATTAATTGAAAGAAATTCGTGTTTTTTTGTTTCTTATGGTATATAATGGAAATGTATACGCAACAGCAACAAAGTTTAAAAGCGGAAGTTGGGAAAGTGAGGCGTTGATATAGGACCAAAGTTATACGATATCCACATTTGGGATTACTTATGAACATTATTTGCTTGACATAGAACAAAAAGATAAAAAAAATAAAAAAAATATGATGAAACTATAAGATAAAGCAACAAAGTGAAAAACATTTTCAAGTAGAACTAGAATATAAGTGCACTCCTCGATTTCAAAGACATCCTCTTGCCACCAATGAAAGCTGTTGAATACGAAAAGATTATATACGACATAAAATGTTAAGTAAAAAACATGAGTTCTAAATGACATGAGGATTAAATACTTATTTTCGACACTTTTGTAATAAACTAACACCCAGTTTTGGAAAAAAAATGAACTTAACCTGATTGTCATTGTATTTCTATTCAATGGCTTTTTAGAATATAGACAACATAGATTTTTATGAAACTTCTTTCAACAATAGATAATAACCATAGTAAATGAAAAATTGCAATACATTTTATAAAATAGGCCTAGATTTTTCGTTCTTGTGAACACAATTTTTTTTCGTACGAACACAATAGACATCCCCTTGGACTAGTCCAAAGGGGGGGGGAGGGGGCTCGCTGTTTTTTACTTGTATGAAACAGGTAATTACAACCAAAAAGAAGGAAATGCCACCGGAAAAACATTCAACTCGCTGTTTGATGACGTCTTTTTCACTCTTATTTTTACATGAAATTACTCTGGTTTTGATGAGTGCTTAACCGAGAGCCTTCAGCAATGTTTACGAAGAATCAAAGAACATACTTATAGTTACTTCGTTGGGTATGTCAGGAATATGATTGATTAAAAGCATTGATTTGTCGCGACATGAGAGTAACAACGCTGTTCATAAAAACAAATTGAAAGGTTAAAGCAACCCAGACATTATTGATCTAGTGGTTAAGAAAATGTCCTTCAGATTATTTTTTCTAATATGTCATCTTTTCTTTTTTTAACAATAAGTTCAGCCTCACATGTATTCCCTCTCATAACAATTTCAATTATTTCTCTTTATCCATTTCTTGAAGTATGCAGATTAAAAAAATGAAATTTCTGCCCGTCTTCAGAAAAAGATTACTTGGCATACTTAAATAATGAACCAAGATTGATCTTTACACGCAATGGCTTGGAGAATATTTATATCAAAGACGCTTGTTAACCTTCATAGCCTACAATAAAGCAATCTTCAAGAAATTATATAAGACAATAAAACCTTTTTTATTCTGTTGTCATTGAATATGGACACTGTGTGATGTGTGTCTAAAAATATTAACATGTAACATGAAATTCATCTGTATGAAAATGTAAGCTGACGCTGAGTAAATCCTTATCCTGCAAAACAGCACAGTCTAGAAATTTTGGGGTAAGCTAAGTTAAATAATGTTCTACATTCATGAACAATTTTGAGATCGTCCTTTTTTCTTTACATTGCAGTCTTTCAAAAAAGAGAGAAGACAACGTCAGCTAATTATTTGCAGGCGCAATTTGGCATGAAATGAGGAAAGCGGAAGACCGCACACATAGACGTACAAGATTCAATCATTGGTGTTGTTAATTCACCTGCTGTGAGATCACTTCTGCCAAAAGGGGACGACACTTCCTGTGGAAGGGTAATCTGCCAAGATCATATGGTTTCCGATTATTCTCGAGACACGTCATTGGACGTGCTTGGCAATTCAAATGATATCTAAAACAGTAGAAGTTGTTTTTGTCGATGTCACGAACAAAATGTCAAACAGAGACATAATCATTTAGAAAATGTCAATCTTGTCATGATAAGGAGAAAGGAGTATCATCAATGACATCTTGCTATGTCATTATTAATACATGATTGATATGTTCAAATAATGTTACAAAATGTATGCTTTTGGTTACATGACTTGCGGTGGCTGTTGGTTAGATATTTTATTTTGGACAAAAAGGAATACGCTCTCTAATTCTGTCATTTCCTGAGATAAATCGTTTTTTTAATGTTTCATCTTTCGAAGTAAGTCGTTGCCCATATTACATTTTCCGGTCTTAATTGTGTTTTCATTTTATATTATATCATGAATCTTATCTAATATATTTACTCTCTCGCATATTACATGTTATTTGTTTAAAATGTATTTGATTTATGCCCATCAAAGTATGTTTTTTTCCAAATCTTCACACATCTCTATTTCAAAACACGTGTCTTAAAGCTTATTCCGATCGACTGTTGTTTTGCATTCTATTATTCTTGATTCATTTAATGCCCTTTTTACCTCTCCCTATGTTTTTTTCTTGACTTCTTGTTCCAACAGTCTAACCATTTCTTTCACCCTCAATTTATTTTTTCATATGCTATTCATTTTTCTCATTTTTCTCATTTTCATCCTTCTTATTTGATTTTGATAAAAACATTATTTTCCTTTGGATTTTGTTTTCATTTCCAAATGTTTCCTTTTTTATTCACCTTCATAAACGCCTTATGTCAACAGAATTTTCTCGAGCAAATTAAAAAAAACTGATACTGTTTTGGTAAAATGCAAAGTCATGAAGAACTGAGATGTCTTACAAACAAAAGAATATAATCTTCCTGTACAATGCGAAATACAATAGCAATATGTCATTGATAGTCAGCTAGACATGTAATGGTAACGTGACCGTCTTTTGTAATAAAATGGAAACATTTTGCTTTTAATCATAATGGCCACGTATCGACGAATAAGCTCAAGGGATGTATTTGATGATATACATTGTTATCACATATCTACAACGCATCTACACATTTTAAAGCATACATTCATTTTACTGGTGTCAACTTTCGTGCCTTTATGGGCGCTGAGCTCGAAAAGTTGCGTAATTGACAATCAAGAAAAAAATAGATTGAAATTGTAACATAATATACACTTAATAGAACGCAGGGATTATCATTGCCATAGTTTGAAAGAGTTGAAACTGATCATCCCTCCTTAACTGACGCCTGGAACTCAAAATTTTACCATAACTGATCCCTGTTGGTCTGAAATATTTCTAAGGTTTCTGTGCCTCAACGGAGGGCAAGGATCTAAACAGATATAGAGTTCCAAAATACAATAATTGCTTGATGACATTTAGAACCTTTGTAAAAACAGAAAAAAATAACCACTGTGGACACTTTTGCTATCACAATTTTTGACAATCAATATATTTTTCTTCGGTAATTTCTCGTATATTGGCATTTAAACGATTACATTGTTAAAAAGAAAACGATATTGCATATGCTTTTATCAAGAAATGCGTTGCCTGTATGTTAGAAAATAACAAGCATTAGATTGAGAACAATCTAAAAAGTAAACAGTTCATAAGATGATACGAAAAGGAAACATTATCAGATAGATTTGGTTGAACTGGTGTACACACTTAACAGTACGAGATTTATTTGTCTTTCAAAGACTACGACATACTAGGTAGTCAAAGTACTGATATGATAATAGGATCTGTTTTAATCATTGCAACTATACAAATATCATACTGTTTAGCATGGGCTATGACTTGGTGAATTCAAATAGATCATGGCTATTACGCGGTGAAAATCAATGAAACAATGACTACGACGAAGTGAAAATGAAGTAATAATGACTACGACGAGGTGAAACCCAAATAAACAATGGCTATGACACGGTGATACATTCATTTGTATTGTTGTGGGTTATCGTATTTGGGTACGTTTTTAAATTGATAAACATTAAATACAGTACCAAACAAATAACTTATTTACTTAACTAAAAACTAAAAATGTCATTATCTTCATTTTTGCAATTTGTTTGTAGATTGTGTAAGTGCTTTACGACTCAGTCTACAAATCGTAGGATATATCGTTGATAAAGTTACTTGGACATTTTTATGTTTCACTAAACATCAAATGTCGTGAGTATCCGATCATACCACCAAAAAGTATACTGACACCGGGCCTACCAGTCTTAACGCACATAGTCTACATATTATAATTCAAAATCCCTATATTTGTTTGTGTGTGGCTGTGTGTGTATGCAATAGGATTACAGCCACAGTTTTAACTCAATCACAAAATGTTGGTACATATTACCAGATGTGTGGTTAAGCTTTTGGTAATAATCGGTTGACTATAAGAAAAGTTAT
>JAUUEB010498876.1:0-10412 GCA_032362205.1 Clione limacina
GATTTCCGAAATTTCGGCGATCTCCCGGGGGATTTCTAAAATTCGGCGATCTCCCGGGGGATTTCTAAAATTCGGCGTTTCCCGGGGGGGATAAATCGGCGGCAGTCACCCTGCTAACATGACCTAAAGTAGATCAATTAATTCATTTAATAAATTTACAAACAAGAAGAGAATCTGATAAATTAAATTTTTTATGGGTAAGCCTTTTTTGGTAAATTAATAAACCTACATAATAAATCATTGAAATATTATGTGATTTTCTGGTCTTTAATAAGATATTTCTGGAGAAAGAAATCCTTAACATCTTGAATTAAGATAATAACACAACCATAATGTCTTTTCACTATTTTAACATGTAGCTGCCTGAATATGTCTTACAAAATTTAGGAAACAAGATCATGTGCTGACCATATTAAGTCCTATCATTAACAAAGGGTGACTGTATTAGGGTCTTTATTCTAGCTGTACAGAAAGGAATACTGACCCTTAGACTAGAAATAACACAAACAATCATTTTCCTTTTCTATGCAAATAAGAATGCATGAGCAGCCAAAGGCTTCATGAGAAAACCTCATCCTCAAGTCACAAAAACAAATCCTTGTTTGACTTGCTAAGAGTTTCTCTCTAAAGTTCATAAAAGAAGACCCTCAACACATGACGTAATTTCCCCTTGTTGACTCACTTCAGAATTTTTGTGGGCCAGGGTCAAAGAAAATACCACAGCAGTGTTTAAGAGTATTGATATTTTTCTTCTCATTTTCAATGTCTGGCATTCCAGATAACTCTGTACAGATTTTACAGAAAATCAGGGCCATCATATTTACAAGTAGAACAGCAGATCTTTTTTTCACTTTGTCAAAGGCTTATTGAGGTCAGAAAGACAACCAAGATGATAAATCTATTCTTCCTCTTCTTCTTCTTCTTCTTCTTCTTCTTCATCTGATAGATGCCTTGGCTGATTGTAAGGAGTTGGTGTGCGAGGACTTGGTACCATATTTGTCTGAGGTGTGTTCATTTGACTAGATTGTTCACTTCCTATGACAGCGTAGGTTGGAGAAGTATACTGCACACCATGGACATTATCTCCTATTGAAATCTGCTGTTGTTGCTGTAGATGAGGTGGTGGAGTCATTACACCAGGGTGTTGCATATGTTGCTGCTGTTGGTAAAAATAAGGATATTGTTGTTGCTGTTGTTGTTGTTGCTGGTGCTGTTGCTGTGCTAACATGTAGGAGCCTGGCGCTGTTGGTACTAATGGGTCAGCAGTGGTCCCTGAAGCAGTAGAAGCCTGACTCGAATGAGACATTGAATTTGCTGTTCCACCACCTGGGATTGGTGTATGTGATACAGGCATTGATGGCAAATATTGATTGGGTGGGAACGTAGGCACACCTCCAAAGTGCGGCGGTGGGGTGGCAAACTGGGGTGGTGGTCCAGTCTTGGGATTGGCACCTGCAGAAAACAGACAAAACAATATAATTTTAAAAATAATTGTATTTTGACAGCTGTACTTAAATGTTTAAAAGCATTTTTCACTACTTCTAATACATAATAGTTCAAGAGGTAATTGGGGTAAAACCCAAATACATGGGTTCAATAAATAGATTAGCAGAGTAGTTTCTCCTGGTTGGTAACACCACTCTAGGGAACTAAAAGATCTACGAAGAAGAGGAAATAAAAAAATAACAACAGGAAGTATGGCCTAACTCCAATCCAATAGAGTGTTAGGTAGTTAAAGAGCTGAGGCACTTGTTTAAAGGGAGTTCTTCCTCTGAGCCCCACAACAAGTTTCCAAACACATACAAAGCTATCCTCCAGATAACAGCATGCAGCACCTCAAAAACTCTGTTAGTCGTTGCCTGGCTTTTGGCATTAACATCAGGAGATAAGAACAGACAAAAATAAGGAAATTAGAGATAAAAAAACTGGGAACTTATACACAATAAATTTAAATTTAGCAGAAGTATTCAGGCTGGTATATTTGCTATACATCAGTTAAATAAAACAAAAATCAAAAACATTTATCCTGTGTTTTCCTACGCCAACCTCTCTTATATAATCTACAAATCAACATACCGATAACACCATAGTTGTGCTGATGACCTTGACCTACTACCCCACCATGTGGGTGCTGGTATGGCATGCCTGTATTTCCATAATGTCCAGGTGGCACTGTAGTCATGGGATAGGCCATGCTTCCTTCTGTCATAGGGGCTCTTTGATATTCAGAGTTGATCACACTCCCTCCATTAGTCTGAGCTGGGCGTGGACGTTTCCGCCGACAAAAGATGCAGATCAGGCAGAGAATAACAATACCTGTATGTCAAAAAAAGAAAATCAAATCATCAGAATAGTTTCCATCTTACCAAGTGCAGTTTGTTAGCCCTTTGCATTTTTGCCCTTATGTATCATGGTTTTTTGTAACATACTTTGAGTATAAAATGCAATTTCATGAACAAACTGATATAATTTATACTATTCTATACAAGTTCAATTTCATATATAGATTTAGCATCTTATATCAACCTTATAAGGGGGCATGTATATATAAATAAAATGTTAAGAAATATCTGATTTTCAATAGCGTAATTAAAGTTCACTAGTAAATTCTAGTGTTTGTATGTCTATGCAAAAATCCTTCAGATTTATGTGACCTAGTTGAAAGCAGAACTATAAACTATCCATGTGGCAAAGATGCTCAATCGGCATCCACACATCTCACGCTGCCACAAAGCTGTGTTGTGCACAGTCTTTTCACATGGGCTTGCATTTAGCATTATGGTAAACCCACTCTCGTAAACCAGTTAGTTTTACTTCAAATCCTGTTACAGAGGATTAAATAAACTTTAGTGCATTCAAGATTTTATTCAAGTAGGCATGAGTTTTATTTACCTATGAAAATAGTAACGCCTATTCCAATAAACAAAGCCAGCGGAGCTGTATCATCAAGCTCTATATCTTCTATATTAGTAGTCATCTTGCCATCTCCACCTTGATAAGGCTTCACTGTAGAAAAAGAACAGTTTGTAAGTGAGTATATTGGAACAAAATTATGTAATGTTATATAGCACTAGTCTTGAGAAATCTCACATTATACTAGTATACTCCTTTCAGGCTAAGTTGGCTTGCTGTGATTTTGTGAATATTCCATGTTCTCATCATCCTTAGGTTATTTCATAGCACATTGCGCTATGCCTGTATTAAGTATTTTTCTCAGGTAGGCTCGCTACCTCCAAACTCTAATAGCTAACTCCAAATTCAATGCAGAAATTCACAGTTAAAAGAATGCAACCAGAATTATTAATCTCTAAACCTAGGACTTAATTTAGAGCTGATTAAATAGAAAGAGCTGAGATGGAGCTAACCCAACCAGATAAGTAGAAGGTGTGTTTACTAAATTTGCGCAGAAAAGCCAGTTCCATTTCAGATTTGACTACCTCCAAGAAAGGTAAATATACAGCCATGTATGATGTGTATAGCCAAGTGGTTAAGGCGTCAGACTAAAGATCTGGACGTCTTAAAAACGTTGTGGGTTCGACCCCCGCAATGGGACACAATTTTCATAGTGAAAAAAAATGGCTATTATTGTGTTCCGCCTTTAATTCACCCAGCAGTATAATTGGGCATCTGACATGTAGGCTTTGTATAGTTTACCCGCTGTCGCTTAACCTACTGACTCCTTGTATACCTTGAATGTACATATATGTGTCTCCAGTCTCCGTGGAAGTGAATGTCTATGTACTCTGAAAGTAAATGGGTGTCTTTGTTGTCTGTCGGGGTAATATATTGTAATTGTAAAGCGCATTGCGCAAGTCTCTGACCAGCTAATGTACTATATATGTGCTCTTTATTATTATTATATTCTTGCACAGTTGGGGAATTTTACAAGATGAGACTAAACGGTAACGAAAAAATAGAATAACAGGGAAGGTTTTGCAAGAATATACACCCTTGCATTTTGGTCAAATGTTATTTATCTGATTTGAGTTCCTAGAATATGTATAGTTTAAACTTTGATAGTAAAGAAAAGAAAAATTATCCGGCCTGTGTTGAATTTGGAGCAACATCTGTGTTTCGTAACCTTGTTTTGATATGTTTTATAGCGAAAAAAGCATTCACTCATGTTTTATGACAGCAATGATAAATAGCACATTTATTCAGCTTGTCAGGGGAAGGACTGTTAGGGATATCTAATAATTTAATCACCAAATATCTTGAGGTGACCAGTAGTTCGTTTAAGACATATGAGATTAATTCAAAGCATGCACTGTATTTTCTGGTATAACAGCTATAAAATTGATAAACGTTTAAAGTCTGTGCTGTTGTATCTCTATAACATAGGTTGTATATGATTATTTTACTAAATGTTTAAAGACTTCTCTATTAAATCATATTATATAAATGTACTAATTACAGCTAGATATATGTTTCACAGATAAATGCATTTATTGTACTTATTATTAAGATTTTCAAACTAAACAACTGTGTTATCAGCTTAATAAGGTTAATATAAATGATTTCAGCTCATTTCTGTATAAGAAAATCTATGTAATAGCCATACGCTAAGCCTGCCACTATCTCCCTCTTCAAGCGCACTCAGCTTGCAGCGTAGATGTACAAGGGCCAGATAAAGATTGATAGGTCTTGCTATACTATGTCTCTGGACTTAGCATTTGTTCATTATTTATTTATAGATTCACTTTGAAAAAAAGGTAAACAAATATAAGCATTTAACTTAGATCTTTTGAGATAGTTGAAATTAGTTTATATATTTCTTTTTTGTTTCAGAATCAGAGTCATGACATACAATTTACTTGCTGAGATGTATGCAGTCAAAGATGAAGGTTCTCGAAACGAACTGTTTGGACATGTTCCTCCACATGCTCTAGAAATGTCATACAGAAAACACCTTCTCATAAAAGAAATTTTTGGTAATTGTAACAAAAATATTAATATTTTTGATTCACTTTCATTATTTATTTTGTTCAACATAGCGTATGAATATGTTACTGTTTTTAGGAACATTCAATAACTCTAAGCTTCTTTTAAAATTCTTATACTTATATGAATAAGGATGTCTTCAGAACAGAGAGCTTTTTGTTTAGTTTGCTATGGGGTTATCACTTTGACCTCTCTACCAATCACTGCTGTATAAGATAATTTTCTTTACATACATAATATGTTGACAATAGCAGTTTGAAGCAAGGAGGATAAAATGAGGTATTATTATGTAGGCACATAGCAAAAGCCTGTGATTTGTATGTTTCCCCATTTGAAAAAAATATGGTGCATGGTTGTTCATATTGAATTTTAGATTAATGGCTAAAAAGGCTAATAACATTTCTTACAGTCAACCGAATTACACCACAAGCTTAACTGCACATCTGGTTATATCTCACATTGCTAAAGTTTCAGGTCAGTTTGAGTCAAAACTGTGGCTGTTATCTCATTGCATACAAACATCACTCTCTTTCTCACCATGTATCTTTCTCTCTCTCTCTATCTTTCTAAATCTCTCTCTCTCATTCTCTCTGACACACACACACACACTTTCTCTCTATGTGTGCTTGTGTGTTTATGTATGTGTACATCTATCTCCTTTGCAGTCCATGTGACATTGCACACGAGAAAACATGTGCACACACACTTACTTAACGCATATACACATTCGAACATACACACCTAATGTAAGATATTGCTTTTGTCAGTCGAGATCGCAATTTAACGCTCATTCATATTTAAGGTATGGCTTCAAAAAATAGTTTCATATTCAATCTGGAATGACAAAAGCCATATATGGGTGTGATTTCTGAAGTGAATGAAATTTTTGAACTTACAAAAGTTCTTTCTGTCACAGCTTACGTTTATGAAATTTTGGAAACAAAATTAAACACAAATTTTTTCAAAACTTTGAGCTATCAGAAAAAAATAATTAAAGTATGTTTTAACTGTTGGACTCTTGACAATTAGCTTAAACACTAAATTGCGATTTACTCAAAACACTAAAACCCCAAGATAGGGCTTTTGTCAGTCAGCGTCAGCATTGATCAATCTATCTAAAAAATAAGATCACTTTGTAAGCATTAAGTTTTTTAACAAAAGTTTGGATTTTTAAGGCTTAAAAGTTTTTGACATCCTTGCATCCTTAAGTTTTGAACTTTTGTTTTTGAATTCTTTTTTTTCATTTTGAAAGGATACAACGCTGACCTGATGTGCATGCAAGAGGTTGATAAAGCGATATTTGAGACACATCTAGACCCTGCATTGCGCCTCCATGGATACACAGGCCTCTTCAGGTGTAAGGCAGGTGGAATTGGAGAAGGATGTGCTACATTTATCAGAAATAGCAAATTCAGGTATTGTTCCTGACACAGAGTATTACATACTCGAGGAGGGTATGTGACGACTCTGTTTGTGTGTGCTGTGTACTCGATAACTAAAAAAATATACATCTAATTGACGTTAAATGTTGTACGATGTTGTAAATCAACACGATGAAGACCCGTATATAATTCCAGCAATATCTGTTAATAATTGACTGAGTAAGGGAATTTAAAGTTTTTACCAAAGAATGATAGAGAAATACTCAATTGTAATAATGGCTAGATAGTGGCAATATCCTGAGCAACCTTTTCATGTCTTCAAAATTCTTGAATATACGCTAAGACAAAATAGAGATAAGGAGTTTTGGGAAATTGGTCCCTTGTTTTAGTGTTTTAATTCAATGTCATTAACATGTGGTTGCTTTTATATAACTCAACATGAAGCATTTTGCGGCGACGCTGATCGATGCTTGTATTTGTATGCGCCCAGGATAGGATGTTTGTGTAAGCACATAAGTAGAAAACAAGGGGACACAGGAGGTGGAGGACCTGTGTATAGAACAATAGTAATGGACATTAGAATTGATCTTTTGGGATTAAGACCCAGGGTGAAGGTCAATTTTCTCAAATAATTTTAATCGGGGGGGGGGGGTATTAAAGAATGCAGAGGTAGCTGAATAAATATGAATCCAGTTTGTGTATCAAAATAATGTGATCATAGCTAAAAGCCAGATACTTTTCCATAATGTAAAGAACTGATAGAACATGCTTTTGTACAGATGGTTGTTTTTTATATCATAATCACTCAGAGACTAGCCAGAAATGAAACGTCTGCTAGATGTGTGGTACAACCTCAAGAGAAAAATTCTTCAGTGAAGAATTACTGACTAAAGTTTGGGTCATCCCCATTACAAAGCTAATATGTGTTGAAGTAGGCTTCCTTTGTATGGTTTCATGGCAAGAAAGAAGAGTGTAGCTGGCTAAAAATAGTAAAAAAATGCAAGTGTCCAGTAGCCATGAGAAGCCCCCCCCCCCCCTCCCCCTTATTCGTGGACTGATGTCATAAGAGAGGGTTTCAAGATCAAATGTCCTACTCCAGAGATGGCACTAGATTGTCACGCTTGGCGAATTGCATTGTGAAAAGTCAACCCACATAGCTTGGACAACCATAAAGGATTATGATGATGATGCTTATGGATTCACTTTATTTACATGTTAAATGAATATGAATATTTTTGTTATGTGCAAAACAGAAATTTGTGAAGTTTGAGCATTTTTATGTGATCAATCACATGGTACTAACCCATCCAATGATTTACATATATTAATTTACAGGTTTGTGAAAGATATGGATATCACTTTGGCAGAATACCTAAGTAGTGACGCTAACTGTGCTGATATCTGGTTAGAAGTCAGCAAGTCATTTATATTGCGTACGAAATTGACAAGCAGAACTACAATCCTACAGGTAACTGTAGAAATTTTAGTATTTAATAACCATACAAACTTTGCTATGAACCCAATTTATTACTTTATAGTATTTTCCCCAATTTATTACTTTATAGTATTTTTCCCTCTTAGCAATGTTGTTTTCACATTCTGTTAAACACTGATTTTGAATCAAGTATGCATACATTTAATAAGCAATTTAGATGTTTATCCATCATGTTTGCTGTTGGTTTTTTGTATTATCCCTGGCAATGCAGAAGTACCCCATTTTTGTCATGTGCTGTAATTGAGGAAACTTGTCTTCTTTCATTTTGCACATCCTCATCTATAAGCCACCTTGGTTAGCCTCAACCCTTCTTTATCTGCAAAATTCTAACCCTAAGAGTTGGCCCTACATGAAAAATACACAAAATTGTCTGTCTTTATGGTAATTAACATGGGCTGCACCGAGAGAATCAATACTAGATAGTTTCTGAGCTCCATATTTCTCCTCTGTCTGCCATTGTTCTTATGTACAACTGTATTTCCAGATTGACATACTGTGACATTATTTAGTGATTGGCTCAAATATCTCTTGTAACATAAAATATGTTAATTGGCATTCAAATACAACTCTTTTAGTGGTGAACACATGACCTTTGAAAATAACACAGTGATTGATTTTACCATATTCCAATAACAGCATTGTTATGGGATTTATCTGAAATTCAGTATATGTTTTCACATGGGCCTTGAAAACCTGTTTAAGCAGAATCAAGGTTGATAGAAAGATGAGTAGAGTTTTTTAAAAGTTTGATTGAGGGTAAAGAATTGCTAGATTTTTTTGAACCATTATAAACCCAAGTCAGTTCCATATCTGGCATTGAGAAGTAGTTAAAATGTTTTCTGTTAAATTGCCTTTTTAAACTTACCATTATCACAAAGGTTTACATTTCATCAAATAATAGGTTAAGATTTAGGCGGATTCTTTAACTCTAATTTTCTTAGACCCAGATGTATTTATGACACATAAAAAAATAACACTGACAGCGCTGCAGTTGGATGTGTTTGCATTGTCACTAAGCTGCACAGAGGCTCTTTAATATATGCAATTGAGTCCATGTGCTTTGAAGATAGACAACAGAGATTTGCCTATCTATTGCAGGAGTGCGTGCAGAATGATCAGGTGGTGATGGGCATGACTGCCATCAATCCCTGTGACCACCTAGCTTAGCGTTGGAGATTGAGACAAGTCAAGGAGGCCCTACCCTCTGTAGAGGATTAGTCTTGGCCCGTACAAGTAAATAAAAATGGATATGGAAATATATGATGTTTTGGTTGGTTTTAGAGAGGACCGTAATTACTTTTGGCGTGCAAGATCTTATTTTGAACAATGGAAAAAGGGTGAATTATTAGAGAGAAAAATAATATTCCCCTTGTTCGATGAATTTAACAATTAAATGATGTTATATTGTATACTTTAGGGAAGTTTATTCAAAATTGTCATTGCTTTTATTTTAAGTATTTCTTCTTTGAGTTTGATGATCATGTCTATTTCTGTTGACTCATATTCTCTGTTGATGGTGATTATAATACCATGTTTGTTAATTTTGACTTATTTATTATTTATTCTCTCCAATTGCAGGTAACCATAGTTGAGAGTACTGAAAGTCCAGGGAACTTCATATGTCTTGCCAACACTCATTTTTACTTTCATCCAACCGCTGACAACATACGACTTATTCAAGGAGCTACTGCCTTACGTTATGTTCAGTCCATCATCAGGGCATATGAACAGGAGGTTTGTCCATGTTATGTTTTCATAATTCACTAACCTTATCATACTTTGCATATTAAGTTTCTTATAAAACTACAATGAAAGTTTGATAACTCAAGCGTGAGATACCATTGGATTATTTATCAAAGAATTTAAGACAGCTTGGATGATATAGCGATGTCTACCAAATTATAATAATTGTACAAGAGCTACCTCAAGCTATTCTCGGTCCATAGAGGGCAACTTGTTTTGTCATATATAGATGTTTTCATGAATGTAAATGTTTACCATTCTCTTTATGTGTATTGCATTTCGTTAGATTGGAAATAATAGGTAGCTCAGTTAGTGTAGTCCATTCCAGTTGTATTGGTATGATTTGAGATGAAAGCAACCCAACCTTTTGGGATTATAATCTTATGTACTTGGCAAAAATGGACTTTTGTTGAACATAAAACAGTAATTTGGAACACTTTGTTTCATCATCATCTAGTTGTACTGCAGTTATTGAACTAATGCATTATGTTTTATTTCTTCATATAATTGGAATAACCCCAAATCTTATTTTGCACAATTATGGAGTATAACTTTGTATAAATATATTTTAGGGTCACCATATGGCAATGGTATTTTGTGGAGACTTTAACAGTGACCCAACATCAGGATGCTACCAGCTCTTCACTGCTCAATGGGTGCCTTCTGACCACTATGCCTGGGAATCTGGTTTGTTGCATTTTTTCTGAGTTTGTGTTTATCTCTCCAAAAAATAAATGTTGGCTTAGTACATTTGAACAAAAAAATAAATTATACCTACAGTAAAACCCCCGTACAACGTGACTCCATATAACGTGAAACCCCATAGAACATCAGTTTTCGAAAAGCACGTT
>JAUUEB010498887.1:0-10412 GCA_032362205.1 Clione limacina
TAGCATGATGGCATAATATGCCTGGGAACTCCGTCTGACTGATAGATGCTTATTTCTGAAAGTCTTCATGCTTTATTGTATGAGTTTCTGGACATTTATGTATATCTACAACCAATGTCCGTCGGCTTTACCCCCTTTTCTCAAATGTATGCTGCCTTATTATTTCCTTATACTTTGTTCATTGTTTTAAAACAATAAACCTAATTTCCATGAGTTATTATCCAATATATTGATTATCAATACTGATTACAGGCCTGACAAGATCTTATCTGAGTCACACAGTTGTTGTTTTACTCCAGTTCTGGGGCTGAGTGTACATCAAAGATCACTTCTCTATCAAATATTATTAAAATAAATAGAAATCCTTTCCCAAGAGACAATAAAACAGTGATCAGAGTATTAGAATGTTTCCCATCGATCGGACGAAATAGATATTTTGTTATTAGTAAAAACTTAAAAACTGACTCATCGATTTCTGAAGTGGGCCTTGCATACAATTGTACAATACTGGCATCCAATGATGGGTCGGGACCTTTGTAAGAAAACCACTTAAACACTCAGGGGCGTCGGGATGAAAAGGGGCGCGGGCATGGGCAGCATATTACTAAAGATTAAAAAAATACAATGCGTTTTACTCTAAAGAGTAAAAAACAAAAGCCAGGAGGACGGTGTCCCCGCTGCCCCCGCTGCACGCCATTTCGCTGTGTCCCTGCACTCATACATGATATAAACTATTCGCTTATACAGAGAATCTGGGACAGAGACGTTGTTGAATACACAATTACAGTATAAGATTATTCTTTTTTTTACGAATCGATGTGCTTCAAAGACCAAATTAACTCCCCTTTCATTCCAATATAGTATCAAACATATCGAATTGTGTCAACCTTTCCAGACTCCTAACAAATAAATTGTCATTCAGTATTGAGTTGCCGTCTAGTGTGTCAAATTGAAATGTCTTATTTCACTACCACTTGTGGTGCAATCGATCAAACCCTGGCAATATGATAATATCACTCTATCAGAGAACATATCACGCAGTTGGGACATAAAACTCGAACAAGGGGATAAAGAGCTTTTGTAAAGAATACCCAATTCGTGAGAATACCCAATTCGACAATAATTATCATGATTAAAAAATTTCACTCGCGCAGATGTAGCCTTAACATATCGATTAACTGCAAATGTAATTGAATATGCTTGGTCTCAATCATTAGGGACATAACTACACATCTCTAGGGAACAATGTTTATCGATTATGAGATTTTGCTTTGATGTTTTTAATAAATCGACATACGTCAAAGACAATAAAAAGGAATTTCTACTCAACTTCTTCCCTTTCATCTCAAATATTGTCTCCAAAGTATGACATCATTCTCCCGCTTGATACAAACAACCAAGTCAGCAATATTACAATTCTATTTATTTTTGCTCTTTTAATGTAATTGAATATACATCTTCTAAATTGTCGACTTGTTAGAAACACAACTCTCGGACAGGTGCGTAGAAAGGGGTCATGGGTGAGTGACCCCCCCCCCCATTTGAGATTCAAAATGCTATAAATTTGCACCACTTTTACTTATCTCAAAAATAGCATCCAAGGTTGTACCCCCCCCCCCCCCTTCAAATTATGGCTACGCCATCGAGTTTCTCTGTAGGTCATAGGTTTAAATCCCTGATGAGGCGGGAGAAATTTAAAAAATATCATGATCACCAAGGATTCATGCCATGTTTTAGTCTCGCATGTAGGTAAAGTGCCGAGATACTTGTTCGAGGGGAGATCATCACTTGATTAAAGGGCCGAGACACTTGTTCGAGGGGAGATCATCACTTGATGATATATCCTGCTGCAACCCTCTACACAGCAAGAATAAAACACTATTTTTAGTTATCAGAAACTAAAATAATTGGTATTATCACTGTTTTGATGATTTGTATTCCAGAGTTGTTTTAGAACAATTTAAGCTTTCTTTTAGATATGGTAATACATACAAGTAAATACGAACTGTCATATTTGGCATGTTGTATATCATTTACATATTATCGACTCAAGGTCAAATAATATACTCAAGGTATATCACCCCGAAATGTCATGTGTAATTATATTTACCTAATAACACAATATTGTCCCAACAAAATTACCAATTTCTATTAGTCTAGAATATTATACCGATACCCCATACCCCATTTGAATATCTTAAATACGCACCTGCTTGCAACCACCCTGTACAAACATAACAGATTTGCAAGTTCATTGTTTAAAGATAAATCGGTGTTCACACCAAGTTTACAAGTTGGTTATTTGCGTGTGTTTAGAATTATAATTGTAATATTAATTCACCCAGATTGCATATACAATGTATAAGTACAAAAGAAAAAACAAAAACAAAACAACTGAAAAGATTTGTATTTTTAACAAATTGGGTACTTAATCAAATAGTCGAAAAACAGGAGTCTATTTCATATAATCACCCGTAGTCAAACCCTATTTATTGGCCTTACTTAATCAAAATCAAACCTAATTAAAACGTTAGCATCATAGAAGTCACAAAATAGCGTACTTATATTAGAAAACAAAACAAAGGGACGTGGGTGCAACATGTTTGTTACAATGACATATGCATTTTGGCTAAAAGGTCAATATATGTGTTTAAGTAAAAAAAAACTAACTTAAACATGTAAATAACAGATAAATTTAAATAATGTTTTATATTTCCACGAAGTTGGATGAATAAAATATCTTGTATCTTATTTATGAACAGTTTTTTTTCTTTAACAACATAGACCTGGTCTTGAGAACTTTTCTTGTTATTGGTCTTTAAAGATCAGTAATTAGCTTATGACGCTGTCTAACTTACTTTCGGTAGACTGTCCATCGGTCAGAACTAAAACTATCTTTTTTGCGTTAGGCCTGGCGCCACATGCAGGTTTAAGGGAATGCTGCCAACCATACTTCAGGGCGTCCCCTGTTCCAGTTAGTCCTGGTTTACAATTAGGACATTTAAGTGTCATTATAGCCTGGTGAAGAAGATGACAAAAAGCACACATATTATCATTTAACGTGAAAGTTGTTGGGTTGATCTTCTTAAAGAAAATCAATGTCATGTAAATAAGAATGTACACTCCTCTCCCGATTACTTCCAAAGTTCAATATATGAAACATAATAAGAAATGTTTTGGGAATGAGGTTTGAATTTGTCACGGATGGTTCTCCATGGCAACCACCAGGGGATCTTTAGTCTGGGTTTGTCAATTGTTTGCAGACAGGAAATGAGTTGTTATTGCCCGTCTACAATCATTACATCAGCTTAAGACATCCTTTGATGTAAAGTGCACGAAGCTACTAAGATGTGCCTAACTTATATTTAGAGAGGAACTTACTTTCAATTTGAGACCCAGTAGATTTTCTGAAAGAAAAGCTAATCAGTCGACAAAAAATACTGCTTCCCTACAATAAACAGCAACAATAAAGGTAGGAAATTATTTTTCTTCATACAATATTTTGGTTTAGTGTTTGCAAAGATATCTGACTTGTTATTTACACATTCAAGGTTCTCTTACAATTTAGTTAAGCCATGGCATTGGCTAATTAATCATCTATGGGACATGTACTTTACGCCTTTCAAGGTAAGGAAATCAGTTGTTTTCACTTGCTCTAGCTCAATAATTTACAACTGATTGTTTTTCCTTTTTTCTTGCCTTGCAGCGCCAATACGTCTTATGATATTGTATTAACAGTTTTTTAATGGCGTTTCTGTTCTTTAACCTCTAAATTGAATATACTTCTTTTAACCTATCTATCCAGGTGTTTGTCTGATATATAACTTTTTGGCCACTTCGTTTTCATATAGGTCCTTTTGACTGATTCAACATATTTATCTGATTTCCTTACAATTTCCAAACAGTGCTTTTTAGATGTGGTTGCAGGTTTTGTATTATGTAGATCGTCGCCTTCTGGTGGCGACCTTTGATGAATTAAACATCAAATTAAACCAGTTGCAACATTTTAATTATACTTTTTTTAGTAACAATTTTTTTCATGATATTTTAAGCATCGAGCACACTAGAAGTTCGGTTCATCACTATGTCACATCAGCTGGAATAACTTTTTTTTCAAAATCCTATTTTAGATATATATACTTTAAGTAAATTGTGAAGGAATAAGTGAATGAATTACTTAACTTCTTAATGGTACATAACTTACCGTTTGTACTGCCGTTAATGATGTGTGTTCGGTGAAACAGAACATGTTGTGATGGACGATAGCAAACAGAACGGTACTAACTCTGACTTTGTCAAGACCAATGTCGAATTTTCCTGTGCAAAGGAAGGACAATACATTATTTTACATTAATTAGATGATGAAAGAAGTAAAAAATTGAGTCAACTACATAACGTCTTGACACCGGGGATATATTCATATAAATGTGCATACAAGTCTCCTGTGTCTGTTTACCTTTTTTTACTGGGAATCTCAAAATAAATTGACAGAGATTTACAACTATCTTATTCCATTGTTAATGTGCTCACAGTGCTAGCTCAACAAATAGTCTATAGGGTTACAATATCACATACGGCACATGATAATATCACATATGGCACATGATAAAATCACATATGGTACTGGATAATATCACATATTGCATAGGATAATATAACATATGGCACATTTAATAAATAATATATCATGTAGATTATACCGTTTACAGAATTATCTTGATAATTATGGGCGCGGTGTAAGGAAACTTAGAGGGTACTGTTGTCAAGTTGTAAAATAAATCAAACCCATAACCACGCATATGGTAATATCTACCAACATTTTCCTAAAGCTTCAGGTCATTTGAGTCAAAACTGTGGCTGTAATCCCATTGCATAGACAAACAGCCATATATAGATAAATAAATAAAGAAATATATTTTCAATGTGTTTATGTAGATGTACAGAGTCAAATGTCTTTGACATGTTTATGAAGAGGATTGCAGCTTCGAGGACTTATTCATCTCCCCCCTCCCCCCCATGAACCTTCTTACTATTCAAATCAGACCTCAAGTTGAATGATTATTACTGAAGCCGTTATAATTTCTTCTCATGATATTTTCTATAACAGGTGTATGCGAATCAGTATGATTCTGTTAAATATTTTGACAGCTATAGCTGCTGTAAGCTGCGAGTCATGAATCTTGTTTCTTTAAGTAGCTTTCTGTGTAGACATCGATTGACTATTGGGTGTACACTTGGTTGAACGCTTGACGAAGAATAGCATTGTTTAGAAGAGTAATTCAAACCTCAGAATGAGTTTCGTCTAGGTTTGCGGCTTTTTTGTTTTTCAGTGTTTTAAAAAACTGTCTGAAGTCTTCGTCTGTGAAAAATCCTGTTTTTATGTCCTGCTCTGTTTCAATGGTGGTCTTTACATGTATATTGGTAACATCTCGAGAGGACCTTTTTCTTTCGCTTATGGCATTTAATATTTGGCTGGTCATATACAACAGTTAACAGATGAAAGGAAAAACTCCAGATCTTGAACAATGTAGTGTGATATATGTCATGTGACGTCATATGTCATTAACACTTATAATTATAGTATGTACGTTATTTTATTTGTAATGTAACAAGTTAGAAATTTGAAAACGTTAAAGCATACCTATCATGTTCTTTACAAACTTTTGAGCTGCCTTGAACTGTCCTTTACTCACACTTGCAGATTTGTCAATCAGCAGCAATAGATCTATAGGTACGTTACATTTGTCTGCAGAGGAAGAACAAATCATATCAATTACTTAGTTTACATTATCCCAGAACTGGCATAATCTGATGCAAACAAATTAATGTTGTCTGCTCTTTTTACATTACAACAATACATTGTAATGTGTATTTGCACCTGGTTTCAACAAGCAGATAGCTTGTTATTTGATGTGATTGACCAATGCCAATGTCCTTTCACCGTGCTGGACATCTCTTCTTCTTTTTGTGAAAAACACAATCAAGGCATTTAGCGAAAGGACTATATTGTATCAATATAATTGATACCTTAGAACACCCTGAGAACAACCTAAATAGACACGTACCTCTGAACATAGTATAGCTAGTATCTTGATATGCCTATCCCAGGCTCTACATAAATGTCAGTGATATAAATGCCAGACTGGTTTCAAATGATAGATGAACACATATGGCTAGTTGTCTATAAACGTTTTTGTGAAAACAGTTTTAAACTTTTGACTTACCCATAACAACGAGTTTTTTCTTATTACTTTGTCCACACATTTTGCCGCCAAGTGAAACTTCACAAGCGTAGTCACCGATGTCTGCTGCTTGGGCTTTTGGAATTAAAAGAATGTTGTTTGGTCCTGCAATAACCTTTACGCCATTTTTGAAGAATATGTATGTCAGAGGAGCTCCAAAATTTGTAGTAGTACAAGTCACTTTTACTTCTCCATTTTTCAGAACATTATTTGTGCTCAACGTCAAGGTTGGTGTAGGTGGGCAATCTGTGCATTGAAACGTGCATATATAACGAAAGAATATTATCAAAACAAAAAAGACAGATGTGATTATAGACCAATTCACACTTGCTATACCTATCACTGGTGATATATCCATATTTCCCTTTTCACGACAACACACCACCATTAAACGACGTGTGTTTTTTAACACTTTAATTCTTACGCTTTTAACGGCTAAAACTTTGTATCGTTTAATTAGTACTAACAACGAAACAAAAGAGTTCGAAAAATTGTTGAGCATTGCGGCTCTGAAAAAAAATTGAACGTATAAATATTTCTACCAAACGAAAAAAACACTACCTACACAGTGATGACAAAATCATTATGAATCAATTTCAAAGATCATTGTTGACTCTGAGTTGTTGAGCACAAATAAAATACCATCTGGATTACGTAAGAGTTGCTAAATGGGCCATACTTTTGAACATTTTTGAAAACGCATGAAAAATATTGTCGCTCATTTTACCTCAGACACTGGTGTGTCGATTGTTTAACTGTACACACTTGATTACTTTCTGTAACATCAACAAAGATAGAGCGATCGTAGTTTTTGTTTAATGTTAAATAACGTAGTTTAATTTTTTTTTCAATAGAAATGTTTTAATAATCAATTATAATTTGGAGATTTAGATTATTGGATTCATGTAAACAACATAAAGTAGGATTATATTGGAATAAAGGGAAAGAAGCGGGATTACGCAAATAGCGGGATTTTCCGCTGTTGTACTAAAATTGCAAAAAGTAAACGTATGTCCTTTTCACAATTAAGGCACAGCAAAAGAAAATTATGTAATAAATTGAATGAAGCTCTTTCGCAAAACATGGCGGGTTTCTGTAAAATTTGCTTAGCAATGAAGTATAAAAAAGTTTGTTCAGATATTTTTTTACTGTCATTATTAATTTGCAACCACCTGAAGAATGTTGACATTATTGAAATAAAATGATCGAGCTATCCTATTACTATATTAAATTAGTTCAATTTTATTTTCCTAAAATTTGATCAAAGTACTTTCATGTTAAGTTTTAAAATGACTTTGAATAAAACATAAAATATTGAAACAATATCAGTTTGGAGTTTGCATGATTCATTTTTAAATTCGTACAATGATCATACCTATTGTAGAACAGTCCTCGCCAGAATAGCCAGATGCACATTCACAGGAGAAACCGTTGACCAAATCTGTACATACACCTCCGTTCTTACATGGACGACTCGCACATTCATCAATATCTGATTCGTGAAATATTGAATAAAAATTAATGTGACTTAAACAAAATTAATAAAAACTAAATAAAATGTGTTGACAAAAATTGCCTCATACCACAAGACAAAAAACGGATTTGTATTGCTACTTGTATGGATTTATTTTAATTCGCGCAAAATGTTTTTACAAAAAGAATTAACATCAAAGCCTGGTACCCAATGACAACCTAGTTTTCTAGAGGATAAATAACACTTTAGCAAAAATGTTTGAAATAAATATTTAATCATTCATAAATTGTCATTCACAAGGTAACTACATTATTTAGATGGCTTGTTTGGTAGGTAATGACTTTCAAAACTGCAATCTAAATCAAACGGCAATCTTGCGTCTGATATTGAGACACATGAATTGTGTAAGATCAAGTATAAATACATTAGAGCAGGCACCTTGAAAATAAAAAAGTGTTTTTCGAAAACATATATAAACATTCAAATATAACATAGAAATGACTTTCAAAAAGGACACCATGGATAATATTCAAAAGGAAAGCAATTTCACATTTCAAGTTCCACCAAAGAAAATATTTTGAGTCATTTACGGGTTGCTTTTGAATTGTGAATACGCGTCTCGGTGTGGCAGTTTTACCAAATTACTATAACATAATTTTAAACTATAACTTGTCATTGAAATATCAATCATATACTCCGACTTACTACAATACTTAACTATTACGTCATTTGGTCTCAATACAATAATAACACAATATACTAACTTGTTGTACAATCCTTGCCAGCATAGCCAGGCTGACATGTACACGAGTAATCGTTGACCAAATCTGTACATACACCTCCGTTCTTACATGGGCGAATCTTGCAATCATCAATATCTGATTGGTGAAATATTTAATGAATCTAAATGTTACTGAAACAGAATCAAAGCTTTAGAACATTTTTACCTAAAGATAAAGCCCCTTTTCCAAGTTTCAAGTCTATCTTTAATCAACGTTTTCTGTTATATAAAAAATAGCCAATGTCACAAATTAGTACCATGAGACAAATAACTTTGTTTAGGATTTCTAAACCACATAGTCAAGGCTCAATATTTTCTTAGGTACTCCCATTAACACTGTCTGTCAAAATCCCGGTACGTCACCTAGATTAGTTAACTGATGGTGAGTTATCTTTAAACGTGCTTGACTTGGTGCACTTTACAGAAATCGAACGTTGGTTTTAAGCCTGATAGACGTAAGTTCGGAATTCTAGGACTCTAATGATTATATAAAAAACGGAATCCATTTATAGCAACATTCTTTAAATTTCACTGTAACTACACTATGTTATATTTTGCTGACTTGTTTCTAATCGTTAAACTTGCTTTGTCATTGTGAGTAATAGTCTCAGACTTTTTGAACACGGTGGTTCTTACAAATTGCATAAACAGCTCATTCTGTGACGCTTTTGTAGTCATTGCTGTTTTAACCAAATGGTTAAAAAAATTCTTATTTTTACAGTGTTTAATATCACTGAGTTCCTGAAAATAAGTAGCATCCCTTTTAATCAGATTTATAAGACATTGTTTTACGGAATACCCCTCTCCCTTCTCCCCCTCAATGAAAAATATCAATATCATAAAGCTAGGGCATTTTTCACATCACAATAATGAAAAAATTACTACAATAACTGACTCATTAAATGTCAGTACAATAGTAGCACAATAACTTACTTCCGGAGCAATCCTTGCCATGACGGCCAGCTGGACATTTACAAACGAAATCATTGACCAAATCTGTACATACACCTCCGTTCTTACATGGACCAGCCTTACATTCATCAATATCTGATTGATGAAATATTTTATGAATTTAAATGTTACTGAAACATAATTTACTCATAAAATATAAAGTTTAAAACAAATATTTATTTTACCAAACCATGAAGTGCCCGTTGCCAAACATCGATACGATGGATGTTCTGTGTTATTTAACAGAAAGAGCCAACGTCAAAAGCGAGTGGCTAATGATAATTTAGTTTGCTAAAGATTTAAAAGACCACATAGCAAATTGTCTTCAATTTTACTTTTTAACAGCCATTCAAAATACCACTTCGTCTTGACGACCAATGAACTGACAAGAAGTTATGCTTGACGTTGTGCACTTCGCAAAAAACGAACGAGGGTCGTAAGAATGACGGTCACAAAAACTTACAACTTAGATACCATCGATACAAATGAAAGATATGTATAGCTAAGTAATAATATTAACCGATATTTCTCTAGTTGTTACTTAATGTTTTGCCATTGGGAGTAAGCATCTTAGTGTTCGTAAACATGGTAGTTCATAAATCACTTGGATCTGATGGCAAACAAAACAGTGACCAAATGTTCCTTCTTTGACCAATGCCATCCTGTTTTTGAGTCTTAAACTGAACTTTTAACGAAAGTGTAATTGCACATAGCTCCCGTATATTGATACAAATATTTGTACACTACGTTGAAACTTTTGTAGTTATTAAATCATCGTCAATGTTTCTGTTTCAACGAAATTGTAATATTTCCAAACATTATCCTTATTTAACGGTGTTTGATTACATTGGGGGCGCTGTAGGATCATCGGTTGCACCGTCGGGTTATAAGCGAAGGCCGTCACGTGACTTGTCACCACGACGTGCTGTGTTCAAATCCGTCGAGCTATTCTGATTTTCAGTGC
>JAUUEB010498898.1:0-10411 GCA_032362205.1 Clione limacina
AAACTACAACAAGTTATCCAAACTAATAACTTCTTTATAACATAAACTACAACAAGTTATCCAAATTAATAACTTCTGTATAACATAAACGATTTTGATTTCTCTCTCCACAGATGAGCATGAGAATCGCCTATTCTACGACTTATTCGAAAAACACAGTTACAACCCTTTGATCAGGCCAGTGAAGGATAGTAACGATTCTCTCAATATAAGCGTGTCCTTGGCTCTAAGTCAGATCATCAATGTGGTAAGTCATGTCATACTAAAATTGAATAGGGATATTGGCACGTTCATTTTATGAACGTATTTATGTGTATATAGCATTGTAAAACAGATTGCAATACGGGGGGAAATATAGATTATTATCATTAATGTTATTTTTTATAACTATTATTATTATCAATACTGAGCAACGCAACAAGAAAAAACGACAATAACTTGTGAGCTACCAAATCCAGAATCACAAAAAGTCATTAATCACGTCTTGACAGCGCACGTGCTCTGGTCAGCAAGGCTGATTCCCAGTCCCGTAAGGTCACTGATCCCCCTGCGTTAAGATAACGGTGTTACTGGTGTATGCCTGGAATTGGTACAATATAGGAATTCGTTTCATGACCATTCTTCAATCAAACAGCATCGAGCAAATGATAATAAGGATATCGATTTCCATCGATGGCCAATTTTTGTTTCGTCCGACTTTCAAGTAGTAATACATCTCTAATAAAACACTTTAGTATTATTGTATTTTTATTGTTGTTGTTTTTTGGAGTTTATTGCAAAAAAAGTATTATAAGAATGCTATATTTTAACAGTATTATTTTCCATTTTAACAAGATGTATAACATAACTATACACAAATTAATGTTTTTCCTTGTTTGCGTAAACAGTGTTTGAACTCATCTGCCTTATTTGCATTGAACTTTTCAAAACAGCTTATGGTGGTTTCTTATTTGTGTATGTCTAAACTGCAATTTGTTTGATCGTGGTAACAATTAAGCTGATATGTTCCCATTCCTAAACGATTTAAGATGTTTTAATGTGTGATATAGGAAACTGCACAGAGAAAAAAGGTAATTAAATAATCGAAGACTACTTTACATAGTGACATCTGACTAATAAATGGTTGTTGAATGGGCTTCAGATAAAGATTTGATTCAGGTACTACAATTTCGGATCTCTACGCTTCGATACGCACCCTCGTTTGTTGTCTTTTTTCTTGTTATGCCCAAAGACAAACAATTGACTAAAATTGGCATTATTTTAACTCATAAAACAGGAGTCTTTAAAATCACCCGTGAAACCCTATTTATCGGCATTATTTTTACTGTTGGCGGGTTTACCCGATCTTGCCAAGGATTGCACCTTCAATTTTTACGGAAGACGTGTTTTTTTGTCCAAGACGTTTTGTGGTTGCGTAGTTCTCGTGTCTTATGCTGTTTAAGATGAAAGCCGTATATTCCTATGGCAAGAATTTTCTACTTCTTTGTCATAAATAACAATTACTAACTACAAATCATGTCAATTTTGCGACTTCCTGCCGTCCTGCCATTCCTGGTAAAACAATATAAACGGCGGTCAGTCCAGTGTGGGCGTTGTTTTGCGAGAAATCATCCAAGCAGTCAACTTGATCGCATCACAAGTAAGTTTTTTTTATTTTTTTTTTATTTTTTGTTAGGCATGTATTCGTTTGTACCATCACTAGAAAACATTAGAACAATTCCTTCCTATTTTTCTCAAAGTATCAATGGCAATTCTTTTTCTCCATATGAGCTTGTTGACTGTTGGTTCTGCCCAAGTTGTATTTTTGCAAAATTTAATATTATGGGCATTCTGTCATGACTTCACCTTATAGGTGGTACTCTGCCATGAATGTTCAACATGTTTAAGTTCGGAAGTACACGAAAGAAGAAGTGATAATTGGGATGCTACAAAAAAGTTGATATGCAATTTTGTTTTCTCACTCCTTATAAGAAGAGTTAGTTGACAGAGCTTTGAAACCAGCTGAGTAATTTTTCGATTTAGTATTGTAAGGAAGATAATGACATGAGAGTATGTGAATAGTTCTTAGAAAAATGAGTGAAGGTGAATATCAATTGTGGAATGTGCACACCGAAGTTAAGTGGTTTTCTGTTTTTTTTAATTGATAAGATCATGTCTAGGAATATATTAAATCCTACTTGATTTTGAAAACATAGTCAATTTAATACTATACCCTTTTCTGTTACTGGAGATCAAATCGAAGCTCCATGCTTATCTATGAATGTCCGTACCCCCGGTGTAGTTCTGACGAGTTGAGGAGTTGCAAACATTCTTTATTTCTTGTATCAGTTTCAAACACCTGCAAGTAAACATTTTATAAGATCGAAATTCTGCTTGAATTTTACTTTTTATTTTTTTTAAACCTGTAGAATGTTTATCATTACAATTTGTAAAACTTTATGCTTTCTTTTACTTGGCAGACTTCAGAAGAAAATTCGTACATGATTTTGCCACACCTGAAATTACTCAGATGTCCAGAATTCTATTTTGTCAACTTCTCAACACATATATCTTTTTTCAGGTAAGTTTTATAATTTTTCAGTTCTTTCTAACCAGCATTTGAACGATAGCTCCTCCGAGGCTTGATATTTTGAAATGAATATCTTACATGTGATAGCTATAGAACTCACCATGAAACTTGTTTTGCGTTTTGATTGTTTCTTTTTTACTTTACACGTGTAGCGTCTGCCCTTTTTACATTTGATCGGGATGAAGGAGAGTCTGATTCCGAGATTTTGAAAAAAAAATAACTTACTCTGAAGATAATAAAACGACTGACTCAGGATTTTACCTGTCTTTTTACTATTAAATAGTATTTTTTGCATGAACAATAATCATGGAAAAAAGAAAAAAGCAATTTCATCATTATATATTATGTTGTATAATTATAGTCAAAGACAGACACTTTTGTCAGTTTTAAATGGTGACAATCCTGTAGAAAATAGTTTATTATTCAAATATTTTAACTGTTTTTGTTTTTGTTTGGCAGACTTCCGATGTAAATTCCCATATGATTTTGCTACAGCTGTAATTCTACTTCCAGATCAACTTGAAAGATGGTTCATCGCTGTTTCGTCGATCTTTACCCTTTAAAGATTGAAGTACAACATTGTTCTTCAAATGAATCTATTTGTTCCCTAATATAAGTTGCAACTCAGAATTAAAGTTTTGAGGTTTAAAGTATGTACATTGATATATTCTATGTGGTGGATAGATTAAGTAATTCAAATGTAAAATGAAAATTTCTTTTACGTAAACAAATTAACACAAAAACGCCGGAACGGAAAAACGCAACAAGGACGGCTAAACGCAGGAGGGAAAACACAACAACGACGGCTAAACGCAGGACGGGAAAACGCAACAACGACAGCTAAACACAGGACGGGAAAACACAACAACGACGGCTCAATTGTTAATCTTCAAGAACGCAAAAAGTAGGCATTAAATCAAAAACTAAATATCGCTACACTATCCGCAACACATGCAATTATAAGAAAACTATCATTTGTCGATCTAAAACTTTCTAGAAAAACCGTGTATAGACCCCCCGTTTATAACTTTCCTACCTCCATTATAATAAGATAATTATCATAATTTCTTAAACATTGAAAATATCTTCCTGTGACGTGTAAACGTTTTTCAGCTTGTTTTTCCATATGATGTGAGCCATGTTGTCAATTGATATAATTTAGACATCAGTTATGATGAATGACTCATTTGTTTTTATAATTCATAAATATGAAAACTAATGCTTTCAAATATGATTGATAAGTGTCCATTAAACCACTAATTTTGCATTGATGTCATTCGTTGTCATTCATTGTTTTCTGTTCCATCTTTATTATGTCAAATATGACCTGTCTAATTTTATAAGAAACTATGACTCACATAGGTACACAGACAATTATATTATTTTTAACTATGTTTTGTGACTGGGAATTCAGGCTTTTTGACTAAAAGAGAGTATGCATATATTTAAGAAATAAACATTATGGATTGTTAGTTATCTATCATTGGTTTTTATTTTCCTAACATAATCGACTAGCGGATCCTATTTAGACTGTTTAATTAACGTTTTACATTTTGGAGGATGGTCTCCGGTTTAAAAACAAACACATAAATGCATAATTAATTTGGTGTCAAACATACAACTTATAACTAAGAACAATACAACGTAGATATCCATATGCACTTTGCGCATGTAAAGATCCCTCGATGGTTTGAAATCAAAGAAATATGAGGCACCCTCTAAGTAAAATATGGTCGGCCTTCCTCACAACTGTAAGAGCGTGATAAGTAACTAGTGGCTGAAGTACCCGGTCTTGTCCGGGAATGATGTTATCACAAAAGAAGGAAAGAAAACACAAATTGGCCTGGTCATCGTAAAAAAGGCTTTTAACCACCTTGTAGAATGAACATAAAAGATACCCCTCTCCTTCAAAATCTCAGGCGCAAGGACCCCTAACCCCGCCAAAAAATAAACAACATATAAATTATAAATTATAATAAAAGCACCCCCTGGAATTGGTCATTTATGAACATCACTTCTAAACGTAGAAACAGGGAATTGCTACTTCCAGACACTTCCAATTCAATGGACTTGCTTACACTCTACAATGCTCTAAAATGCAGCATCTTGTTTTCATTTTCATTTTTTCTTAGACAACCTTTCATAGGTCTAGAATACGCCATTGAGCTTTCATTTTTCAAAACGTCCTCAGGACCCCCTCAACATAGCTCCAGAATGCACAATTTAGCTTACATTTTTTATTTTTTCCAGACCACCCTTAACATAGATGTAATATGCACCATCTAGCTTCCATTTTTCAAATTTGTTCCAAAACCCCCCTTATCATATCTCCATTTATAACCATTGCAATAATGTACCTACTAGTTCACTTACACATTGGACAATAATTTTCTCAACTAGTTTGTCTTTTTCAATTGTAAGTTTGGTGCTTAAAGTTGGAATGTGGCGTAAGGCTAGACATTTTCTGGAACCTGCGTGTTTGTAGGTCCTTTACATTTTTATGACCCTTCCTGTCAATCAGGCGCGTAGCCAGGGGGACATGGGGGAATGTCCCCCCTCATTTGAGATTTAAAAAAATTGTATGCATCATTTTTAACTAATCTCAAGATTTCGGCCTAATATCCAAAGTTGTCCCCCCCCCCATTTCAAAATCCTGGCTACACGCCTGCGTCACTAAATGTGAGAGAGAACGGTCATTTTCTGCATTATCAAGGTAAAAAAAAACTCAGGGGCAACATAAATCTAACAAAAAATAATTTTCCTGTCACTGCTGCCTATAGAGTCAGAACTTGTAAAAAACAATTAATTTCAATGACATCATTAATAATTTTGCAAAATAAAAAAGGCACGGAAGAAACTGTCTTCTTATAATGTTATTTTGGTATGAAATGATTGGAGTGAATTATAAAATAATGTGTCAGATACATGTTGATTCATCAGAGTCCAAGATGTAAAGTTTTTTGTTTATCTAGATTGGACATGTTCTAAAATGAAAGAAATGAAAGGGTTAAGAGGCTTATATTCAAATATAATGCATCTTTGTAATAGGTTGATTCAATGTTCCACCATACCTCTAAGGGCCCCCTTAAATATTGGTGCCCAGGGGCCCTGCCTACCCTTAATCCGGGCCTGGGTATATGTATATAAACAAATTGCCTTAGTTCAGGGTCTATCGAGTCAAATTGAATTAAATATTAAAGCACAATGCCATGAATCTACGCTTTTTTTGCTTTTGGTTTTACTATAAAAATCGTGCTTTTATGAAGTTTCTTGTGGTTTTGAAAAAGGCTTGTATAGTACAAATTGTTTCCTTGGATTTTCCTTATCTTCATTCATTTTTTTTCGAATGGTCTAAAAATCCTCCAACATGGAAGCTCTGTGAGTGATCCGATAACGAGGGTGAAGAAAATACAATAAAAAGTCCGGTCCAAAATAAAAAAGGTACATTACCGATGGTTTTTTTCAGCCAATAACCAATCAATTCTTACAAAATTAGTATCAAATGAAGCGTTATTGTTCTTTATTGTATTGCATATAAATATCCGTTATCAACGCTTTGCAAATTAACAATAATCACAAATTATTTAAAACAGTGGAATTCCTATTTTGGAGGATTTTTTACGAATATAAGATGGACATGGTAAAACTGTTATTGTTAACTTATTTAACTATAGATATACACTTTTCAATTTTATAACGTATCCGAGAAGGAAAGGTATCAATTTAGTATATGAATGGTGCCACGAGAAGGCTCAATCCTTAAACTGTTGCATGCAATGTTTAAAAACAGGTTTATTACTAGAGTGAATGTGAAAAACTGGTCATGTAACAGTCCTGGGTTTTTGGGGGGAATTTTTTAAGACAAGTTTATAGAAATCTCTCGATAATTTAGATAACCTCAAACAGGAAATAAGAAGAGCCATCCAGACGGTTACCCTTGAAAGGCGCCAAAACATGGTAACTTGTTCAAGAGAATCCAACTCGGCTCCGCTCGAGGGATTGTTAACTTACTTTGAACACAAGTTCAGAAAATTTGGAATAGGCATGGCAGATCAGTGCCAATGTGGAAGTGAAGCACAAACTGCAACACACATACTACCCATCATGCCCCCTGCGGAACAAGACAAGATAGAAAGTCTGACCAACTGCAACAACAGAAGCCCAGAAGCTCTTTTTGGCTGATTGATAGATCTCCTACGGACGGCAGCCTTCATATGTAATACAGGATTGTCCATCTGGCAAACAAAAGATGAGAAGAAGAACACATGCTGTGTCTTTAAAAAAGATCATGAGTAAATGTTAAGATTAAACATAATTGAAATGTTGATGTTCAAATTGAAGTTAATATTCTTTATTTTTCAATCATTTTTCAATTCACTGTTTTCTTTATACAGGGTGTTTGTTTTATTTATTATGGAACGATAAAGAATCGTTCTAACTCCCGAACCGTTCTAGATAAAACCTTCTGGTTTCGACAGTTGAGATGTTTGTGGAACCATCATTAAGTTGATGTGACAACTGGTCATTCTGCAGTAAACTATACAGTATAAAACGGAAATTTCTAGGATTTCACACCGACGCCATCTTTTCTTCTCAAGAAAATTATTGTGCATACTTTAGAACCGAATAACTGGCTTAATATCTCATCGATTTTTATGAAATTTTGCAGATACGTTTTCATGGTTATTAGTAGCTTATTATTTGAATGTCATTCAAAAATGTTGCTTACAACGGTCAGTAAATCACAGACGCCATATTTACTGCTCAAAAAAGGTTCCGTGCATAGCTTAGAACTGCATAGCTGGCTAAAGAATTTATCGATTTTTATAAAATGTTGCAGATGAGTTTCTATGAGTATTATGAGTATACATTTTGTTTTGAGATTGAACAATATTCATACAAATATAAATAACTCACAAACGCTGCTAATACTGTGCTGTTAGGTGACGTAATTTCCGATAAGATTCAATATTATTGGTACTAATTGTGAACTGTGAATACACATTAACACAGACACATACACAAACTCAATCACTAACCGATGAAAGAAAATATGATATCATATTAGGTTTCGACAGAGCGTTATATAAGTATAATTTAACACAACGTTTGTACCCTCATTCACAATTAAAATGAATAAGCATTATGTCTATTATAACTCAATTCAGGTTCGTAGCCGGGGGGGATATGGGAAAAAACAAACATTTGAGATCCAAAATGCTCTATATTTGCACCATTTTTAACTAACTTAAAAAATGTCGGCCGCTTCGCGGTCATTGCTTTGATAATATACTCTAAAATGCTATACATTTACATGATTTTAAACTAATTAAAAAAAATATCCAAGGCTGCCCCCTCCCCCCATTTCAAAATCCTTGCTACGCGCCGGACTCAGTTGATAACGTATAGAGTGATACCTCGCTGCAGGCGCGTAGCCAGGATTTTGAATAGGGGGACAACCTTGGACATTTTGAAAATAGCTAAAATGGTGCGAATCTATAGCATTTTGGATTTGAAAAAGGGGGGGGGATTCCCCCATATCCCCCTGGCTAAGCGCCTGACTCGCTAATTCTCTGCAATATGTTATGAGAAACTAGATTTTTGGTTTAATTGGTTTGTTGAACTGTTGAACGGAAGCTCGTATTTCCTTTCGTATACCCAAACAGCAAATATGAGTGAATAGCTTTTCAATGAATTGAGTTGTCTATACAGGCGTAGAAATTCCCCTGGTTGTGATCATGTTACTGTTTATAGTTACAACGAAATAAACTGGAAGAAATGCAACCAATCTTGTTACGCGCATGACTAAACGAGCATCGTAGATACGATTAATGGTGGCCGCGGCGTGAGTCGGCGTCTGTTGGATTGATTGTTATAGTTATATGAAGGAGGAAGCAGATGCTCACGCTGAAACAAATTTTGTAGGGACGTTGCTTTTTGTCTACTTGAGCTATTGTATAGTAAGATATATAATAACCTTCCTGAACCACAAAATATCCTTGACTACTTAGTTAATCAACAGGTTTGTGAACATTTGAGTTCAATACATCAGTGTGACGTCAATGGTGGCTCTTAAGCAGCGTGCACGATAGGTTATATATGCGACGGTCCTACTTAGGCAATTGTACAGGGTCTTTTGATACCCCCGAACAGACAACTTTTAGGGAGCACATGGCGTCATTCGACACATTTCCCTTTACCCTAGAGGTGTGGTCTAACCACACAAAGAAATCCGACATCGCTCAGGCAAAACCACAAATACCCGCAAATAACGGACGGATCATGAATCTTAGTTTACAAGCGACTGATAGGTCAAGCGACGGGTTGTGACGGTGAAGACTTCTCACACATTTACGTATCGTCTGACATTTAGAGATTTGTTTTAATCTTAATTTATCAAACATGTCTGTGTGTAGGGACATTATTAGTCGTTCGTTCCTGACTGCGATGCAGAAATGAACACATTTGTTGATGGTTTTACAGGTCGACTGACTTGCTACTAAATAAAAGGGATGTTTCGCTTTTAAATGACACATCATAGTTGAAGTAGATCTATGACTAATGACTGTATACCAGCCTCAATATTATACAATTAACACGCTGCACTTTTTTGGACTAGGCATGTTTGAGACATTAAGATTTAAAAATGTACAGGAATGCAAATGCAATTAAAATTCGTCAAATTACTAATCAAAGAACAATTTATCAAAATAGAAATAAAATAAAATATGATACAATTCAAGTAGTTATACAATATTAGCTTAACATCAAGTCAAATTTACTCTAGCAGACAAACTTGACTACAGATAGGAGCGAGACATATGAAGTGTCATCTAGTACACCCGTCCATTTATCAGTTGTTTACATCTGGCAGCAAATTAATCTCACAATTCAATCGAGACAATTAATCTATGTTTTAATTAGAATTATTGTTATCCATTTACCATCGAGATAGTTTTTGAAGCTCAGCAGGAGCTTTCGCTCGTAATCCGACGAGCTTCATCAGTCGACTGATGTTATTTACTGCTTGTCATTTGATCTGATGACGTATGATCACATGACAAAGCAGCGGGTAGCAGCTCTTGGTAGATAGGAGGGAGAATGTGCCTCTGCCTGCCTCTGTTTAGATAAGGTGACTTTTGTTGTACGAAAATACAGCCTCAGCTACACCTCTATTGAACCAGTCTGCCTCTTTATGTAACAATGTCACTGATGTTTTATTTATTGAGTGTTTATTAAAGTCAGTATGGTGCCCAATTGGGGAGGAAGTGCGGTGGTGTTCCTTTCTGCGAGTACTCAGTCGTCTTTCCGTTTCACCCAGGGCCGGATTAACCCTACAGGCTAGGAAGGCTTAGCCTAGGGGCCACGCCTGAAGAGCCGCGTTTTTACTAGTACGTGTTTTATCATTTCGGCGGGTCCCCGGGGACTTTCAAGAATAAAGTGTACCTAATAGTGTATTTAAAGTTTACTGCTTCATAATTTTGGAAGTAATCTAATGCTTCTGTGGCGCTTTATATTGCGGGGGCCCCTTCATATTTGGACCAGTTAATGTAGCTGAAATCCGTCCCTTCCCCGAAAGAAAAAGCGGGATTTTTTTTTTACATAGAACATTCTACTGGGGCCCCTGTGAGCCGTACTGCTACGACACTAATTTCACTGCTTCTATCAGGGCTCAGAGCCCCTTCATAGTTGCTGAACCCCCTTTCTCCATACTATATACATAAAGAAGAGATATCCACAAGAGCTTTTGCTTAATAGTCTTATTGCTTGTTAAAAGACAAGACTTAGTGCATATACTAATGTAAATGATTTGTTTAGTTTTTTAACTCTAATTTCCTTTAA
>JAUUEB010498909.1:0-10411 GCA_032362205.1 Clione limacina
ATAAAGTCGTACCCACTCAAAACATAAAATTCTTTATAAACCTGTAGAGCTGTTACCAATCACTGCATTTGTCAGAACAACTCCAATTTTACACATTGCTATCTTTGATATAATTGCTTATACATCAGACGGATATTATTTCTGCACTGCTTATCAATTTTGGATACATTGGATATCGTTGTGTCATCTTCAAAATGCACAAGCCAATAGTCTGCCTTACTCTTGAAAAGCAGAGAGATGTTATTCATGACAGCGAGAAAGGAAAGTCCTCCCAAATTCTTACCATTGTTTGGAGTTGGCGAAACCCAAATCAACAACATCATTAAGAAAAGTTTGTTCGTTCTGTCAACAAAAAGGTGTGATTTGTCCCCGTGGCTTAGGGCCCGACCCGCGATGCGTGTGTGATGACTCACAATCACTATGTTGGGCTTTTGGGGTCATTTACTATGTAGGGAGTTTGGGGTTATTTACTGCAGTTGGATGATGACGCAAGCAAAAATGTCAATATGTTTATTCTTTTTTTTCATAAGATATTTTTAAGATCAACTTGTCGTAAGAGGCCACTTGTGGTAGGCAGTCAGTTTAGCTGCTGATGATCACTGGTCGCCTCGAGCAAGTTCAACCATATTTTTGCATGATTGAACTAATTTCCGTTCAAATTTGGTGTGCACTGTGTAAAATCATCTCAAAATATTCCCGATTATTATGTTTTCATTAATTTGTGGTCATCTAGTTTTATTATCATTGACGAAAGAAAATTAACATAAGCACCCTGTACAAGGTCGTACTCAATCCTTAATAAAATATTAAAGAAAAAACCCACATCCCACCTATTCCCTAGTTTTAAATATACCAGGTGATCAAAGGGCAAAGAAGTAACAATTATGTAGCTGTAAATAATAAATATTTCTTATTTTTATGTAAGCCTAACCAGTCATTACAGATAATGGTACAAACAGGTATGCTGAAGAACAAAACCAATTTTTATAACAAACTGACACAGAAACAACTTTTCATAAAGCACTGTATACGACATTGATCATGAGTTGTTCTAAATGGTGAAAGAGAAAATAAGAAGAGAATCCTCCACCAATATAGCTTTAATGATCAATATTTTTGATTAATTAAATTTGATATATTTCTTTTATTTTGTATACACACATTTATAAGATTAACCTTACTTAAACTCAGATCTAATATTGAGTGGACAATAAATGACAAAGTTTAAGATTTTTCTCTGAGTAAAATGTTCTTTTTGGCCAGCTGGTGTATCTGCATTTCACATATTTGCAGCATCTGTCATTTTGTGTTACTTGTAATGAAGTGGCTACTTAAAAACCACTCTTGCTAATCATTCGTGTTTTATGATTTTACTTGGGTGCAAGTGAGCCTTCAAAACTTGCAAAGAAGACTTTTTGGTAGTTAAGTGAGCACATTGTGGAAAACTGAGCATCCAAGATGGTATTGATCATAACTCTGATAAATGGATATAAAAACAAAAAAGAAGTTAACTAAAATAACAAAAGCCAAGAGAATAACAAACCTGTGCCAGTTCCTTTAGGGTCTGGTGTGCTCTCAATAAGCATTCTGACTTGAGCAAGATTGTTTCTGGCTTCCTCCATTTCCTCAAAGACCATCACTACATCCTCCCTAACCCCTGACCCTGGGGGGATTCCTCCAAATGTCTTACGACGGAGCAGAATGTTGGCTTTGCTGATCCCATCTGATGGTTGGGTGTCATAAGCATCAAGCTCCATAACCACTGCATAAGCATGAAATCTGGTGAAAAAAATAGAACAGTTTAAAAAAACATTCTAAAAATAGATATGCTTTATGGGAAGGTTAGATAAATTGCACCATGATTGGGATTAGAACCAGTTCTTGTCTGATACATTGGGCTTCTTAACTTGCCAGAGCAGGCTCTCGACCACTGAGTCATACAGGCATAAACTCATAGCCCCCACTCCAAATCATGATATTTTCAACCTGGGTAAATCAACATTGTATACAGAGAAGAATTGTCTATACAAGAGTCTGTCTAACGACTAAAGTCTGGCAAAATAAACTCATAAATATTACTAATATAGCACTGTAGTAGTCTAACCACCAGACCATAGAATGTGCCTATTTTTCTCTTATTTTAGTGCAGCTTCAGTTTGAATGATTTTCATTCTCTGTGTGTTCAATTAATTTATTAAGGTTACAAATTATTATAGGGCAGGATCTGCTGTGTTATCACTGGTTATTAGTTTGCTTCTTTATTTTGTCCGCTACTAACTAGTCAACGTGGTTGCGAGAAAAACCAAGAAAACACTTCTGGCAATAGCCACTGCATCACAGACTCTTGTTTTAAAATGTTGGTGATTCCCTTCATCCCAGAGGGTGGTAACTATTGAGCTATCATGAGGGCTACAAAACTATGCCAAAGCTGGAAATTAACAGAACTGATTGAACCAGTGGTCATGCTCAACCAACCAGGTTATTGACTACTGTATTGATGTATGAAACAATCAGCTCCAACAGTCTTAAAAGTTGACTTACTTGCCACCAGTGGTTTTCACAAAGTCCTTGAGGAACTTGATGGTCTCCGAACTGTCACAGTTAAATGACACAATATTGACTGGTACTTTTTTCTTGGAGGTAGTGATCTGAACAGAATAAATAAGATCTCTTGATTACACAGATGATTCTATGTACACATGGAATACTTCTTGATACATTTTTATAATATCTTAAATTCATAACAAAATATGTTACATTTTATAACTACACTTAAAAACATAATATGTTTTGAATAACAAATGTAGGATAACAGTTCTACTGATTGTTCTGTTGCCCTCTGTAAAATCTAAGTGATTGCATGTTGATCTTGTGTGTCAGAATGTTGATTCAATTGACCTTCTATCAAAAAGGTTATGATAAGGATTGTAAAGCAAATTCAAAGCCATCTTTAGTAAAGATTAAGCGCGATAAGTATAAAAGGCCCAAGATAGCTGCAGAAAGATGACGTGCTTTTAACAAGAAATGGTACAATACATTAGGTCAGTGAATGAAAGGATTATCAATGTCTTTGCTAATAGAGGAGGATACACAGAAATAAGAGCCTGTTTTTGACAATAGTTTTCTTTCATCTAAATTTTAGGCTATTACTTATGAAAGTTTTATAAAAACAAAGTAAATTCATTGATATGAATCATAAACAACTCTAGGTTTTTGTTTTGCTTTTGATAAAGCAATTGATTCAAACCTTTGTTGTTGCACACATTCTATGTCCTAGCTTTAACAGCTTATGCTCATTCTTGACTTTCAACTTGTAATGTTTGCATTGTTTAACATATTTCACACAGATTTTGTTTTGCTTAGTATATTTTGAAGTAGTTCTTTTATCATATTTTGCAGTTTTGGACCAGCCATTGTTTTATTGTGTTTTTTCCCCATTTGATCCAATTATTAAGTCAATATAAAATATATTGTAAGACTATTGTTTCTGGATTCACTGAGATATGAGCAAGTAGACTAGACTGTCATTTAATACTTGTTTTAAAGAAAAGACTTAAAAAAATAATGTTGTTACAGTTTTGAAGACAACAATAATATTACTTTTGTTGACCGCAACCAAAGTTGGAGTCCTGCGAGGAGCATGTGACTTCTTGCTCATACCTCATTGATCAAAAATAAAATATTGACCATAGAAGTAAACCTGCTTGATATTTTGCAAGTCATCTCCAAATGCATATTGAAGAACATATCTTAAAACTTCCCTTTCAAATTTGTGTGTAGATTTTTAATACATATCATGTTTAACACAAGTCACCAAGAAATGATTACAGACACACAAACAAATAGTATTATGAGCAGCAAAATAATATCAATATAATTAAATAGATGAAAATAAATAAAATCTATCAAAGTTACCTTTTCTTGTAAAACCTCTTTACCAGTATCAATAGAGGTTCCTTCTGTAAAAAGATAGACAGCCTCATTCTGAAATATCAGAAGAAAAAATCATAATTGTTATTTCTATCTTAAAGTTAACGAGGGAATCAGCATCTAATTAGGATGACTTTTGAAATGACAGTTATATAATTTTAAATATGGATATATTGAACCCAGGCCAATTTGCACCTACATTTTTGTTAAAGTTAAGTGGCCTGCTATTCAAGTTTTCATGTTAAGACATGTGTCTAGTGTTAATACTGTGACTGTGTAAGATATGTGAATTATGCTACACCTTACACATGCTAGGTGTTATAGCAATACAGATTTCCAAGAAATCCCTTATAACCTTTTGCCAACATAACGTCATATTCATTGATGGAGACAATCAATCCATTACAGTAAGAACAAATGGGACAAAACAAATTGCACCATAGATATTTAAATTTGGAAAACAAAAAGTATTCAGCAATGTTTGTAGAATTTTTTTTGTCTTACATGTTGATCTCTCAAGGCAGTGACAACAGCTTCAGCAGCAGATGTGTTAGAAGTAGGAGCAAGTCTATCCAAGTTCCACATCCACTGGACTGCGTTCTCCAGTGTGTCGTGTGACACAGGAGCACACTCAGGACTATAAAGCTGAATGTCTTCACTGGCACTGAGGATTGGACATAAACAAATAAGTGTGTTATATAAAGTAACTGTTTGTTTGTATGTTTGTATCATTTGCCCGCTGTCAACTTGGACAGAATCAACTTGGTCGAGAGCAAACAAAGAGGTTTGATTTTGAGGTAGTGATCTGCTTTACACTCTCATGTTTGAACATTTTGGTGCAGCCATCCAACCAGAGGACGGCAGCTTTCCGACTTCAGAAAGTACTCTGATATTTCAGAGGGTATGGCTTCTTTTCTGTAGAATAGAGTTGAAGTCCTTAACATAGGAAAAAGTATACTTGTCTGATGTCATATGTTGTCAACTGTAACTCTGGCAGTATAAATATCAGTGTACCTTCTGAAGTCTGCTAGCTGCCACATTCTGAGTGAGGGACCAAAATGATAAAAACATGAGAGTGTAAATTAGTTGGCAGACGCAAAATCGGTCTTCCTGATTTGCTCTCGACCAAGTTGATTCCGTCCAAGTTTAAAGCGTGCAAATGATACAAACAAATACATACAAACAAACAAACTCTTATATTTATACTGCCAGAGTTACGGTTGGTATAAAGAAACAAGTTTGCATGTTTTTAAACAAATAAGTGTGTTATATTTTGTTTTTTCACCCTTGCCACATCTTCTGTAAGAGTAAGAGTGACGTAAAAATGACTGTAGCATAAATTCTAAAATGTTGGCAGGTTTTTGTGGTTGATGACATTGTTACAATGGTTGGTGTCTTTTTCAAGAGTTTCAGTAAGTTAGTATTCCTATCTTGTTATGGTTCTATTGCCCCTGACTTGATAACAGTGTATGATTTAAACAAATGAGCATGTTATGTAAACAAATGAGCGTGTTGTGTAAAAAAAATAAGAGTGTTGTGTAAATAAATGAGTGTGTTTTGTGAAAAATTAGTATATTATGTTATTAAATGAGTGTGTTGTGTAAACAAATGAGTGCGTTCTGTAAACAAAAGAGTGTGTTTTATGAATAATATTTTTCCTCAATGGGTGATGTTGCTCGCATGGAATTTCTGGTTTGCAATGTAAGTCTGTATTGTAAATAGGTGATATATTTATAATTGTCTAAACTTTGACAGCTAAATACTCAAAACTTTTGATTTAAATAGATTTTTTAGATAGTTTTATTTTTCATCATAAACTTGATAGTTGTACTGGATGTTCATTATAGGATGTAGAATGATATTTAGACCTCTATTTTGAGGATTAATTACTTGTGCCTCAATTCAATATGGGCTGCCACAAATCAACTTGAAATTAAAGAGTAGATTTTTCAGATAGATTTAAACCAAACTAAAAAGCAGACCAACCGGATAATATTAAACTTGGCCACTTGTGAGATTTGTTCTCTAATGACCCGCTCCAATGCGGTCCTGTATTGGTCAAACTGCTGTGGAGACATGTTGCGTATGTCCATTACAATGGTCACTGCCCTCTCTTCAATCACACCAAACACTCGTCTACTTTCAGTGGTCAGCCATTCCAGTCTCCGACGAAACAAATAGACAGCCTGTAGCAGACGTTTCTCGAGCTGATTCAGCTTTTCCTTTGTGCAGCTTATCTGTATATCATAAGAGAGATAAAGATTTAGATTTTTTCTTATCTTCATTAACATTAGGATATCTAAATTAACCAAGATAAAGAAAGTTGGCAATGTCACTGATCATGAGGGCAAGAAGGATGATGGTGATGTTGATACTAATCATTTAGGGTTGTTTTTCAGCTCAATTTTGTATAAAAAAAATAGAGAAGATATATAGACGACTTTTACCCACTGGGTTCTATGTTATGGCAGCTAGTCAAATTAGAAGGATCACTGATAAGAAACAATTAGAATTGTAAGAAGTTCCGTTTTCCTTTCAAATATGTCAATGTGGTTCCTGTTCCATAACAGGGTGAAAGTGGTTACAAACTAGAAAGCTACCTGTCCCAGAATTATGGAGATAAGTATAAATAACAAGGGCGTTAAAGACTAAAAGAATTGAATACATGAAAAGGGACATAAACAGCAAGGTACACTTTAAAGAATGGGATTCCTCACCAAAAGTAGTTGTCTCGCACATAAGTTCTCACTGTAAATTAACCTCTTATCCAAAGGTTTCAACTACTTAAGATGCCTGTCCGGCTCAGTAAAGAATGAAATTTGAGTTTGAAAATACTCTGTGCCCCAAATAAAAAACATAACTTTCATGAAGCTTTGACAAGATTAAAAGTTATAAAAAAAACACTTAAATAAACTTGAAAAATTATCACAAGACATAAACAAAAACAAATTGATTCTGAGAACATACAAACTTACATTGAATGTTTTACCATCGCCGCGCATAAGGTGTCTGAAGAGGCCACCTCCATATCTGGAACTCACAGGCCGTTTTAATGTCTCATCAAATTCTGGGGATGGAAAACACAATTCAAAGTTGTTTAGATAACAGGCATTGCCAATAATAAAACTAGAAAAATGAGTACACGTAGAGATTACAACCATGCACATCAGACACAAGAAACAAAGAACATAGCAAACAACTCAAGGGCCATAACTCTGTAAACATATGTAAGATAAATATTTTAAGAAGGTCCCTAGAAGAGCCTGTGTGAAATATTTCAGGGTCTTACTCCCAATGATGTGCCCACAGCCAAATAACGTACCTGAAAATCATAACTCTTTCAAAACTGTTGTGTTTTCAAAACATTAGACTACAGCTTTAGGGACCCACAAATTAAGCCTCTGTGCAAGATTTCAGATTTCTATCTTTGACGATGGGACCACAAAGTGTTTGCAAAAAAATTAACAAAGACATATAGCAAATACTCAAAGGGCCATAACTCTGTTTTTAAATTGATTATACAAAAAATTGTGAAAGCAAGTTTTAGATAGTCACTAGAAGTGCCTCTTTGCAAGATTTCAGATTCTTAACTCTGAAGATGGGACCACAGTGTGTTTTTTCCAAATGAACAAAGAACATATAGCAAAAAAACTTAATAAGGACCATAACTCCGTCATTTTTTTACAAATATTTCTGAATTTAAATAGCAGAAATTCTATTCCTGATCATACTTCTGAAAATGAAAGAGATCCGAGTAAAATTACTCAAGTTATCACATAAACAACCACACACACACAGAGACAAGAAGAAAATATACCACAGCACAATATAATTGTGTGTGGAAAAAGGAAGCACATGTCTTATGGGGTACTTTTCATAATGAGTTTATAATTTTAATCTATTTATTAAGTCCATCCGTTCTTTGACATATTTGAACAGAACAATTTGTCAATTTCCAGCTTCCTTTGAAGCAAACAAGGCAACATAATCTGTTATACCTTCAAACATTAATATCATTTCACTAAATCTCAAGCATCACAAGTAATGATAACAATTTATTGAAATTCTTCTTCATTTTTTTGTACTGCTACTCTTCAGATTCATTGGCCAAGAGATTCACTTCTCTTTTATAAAGAATACAGTATAATGGTAGGATGCCTGGATTTACAATCTTCATTACAATGTCAAAAAAATAACATCTACATTCTTAGTCATAGGTGGACAGAAAATCATTACATTTGCATCTCAAATAATGAAAAAACAATCAGTGACTGCACCATTTTGATCTTTGAATTGAAAAAAGTTGAGAGGGAAAATTCTTTTATTATTTAATACAAAATTTGACCCCCTCTCCCCCTGTCAAAAAGTCACCAAACCCCTCCCGCCTACTCTGACAACGTTTTTTTTTCCATATATGATCAAGTTTCAATCAGTACATACATACATACATACATTCAAAACAAAAAATTATACAGTACATATCCAAATTAGAAAAAGTTAATTAACACACTAAAGTACCATTACTGGAACATTTTAAATATTTGGGAAATTTCATTCAGAAAAATCACAAAAACCTCCAGACTCCTCCCTCCCCCTGCTTACTGGCGTAATAAAAGAACGGTCCCTCACCATAAGCAAAATATAATTTTTAACAAAACAACTTTTTGCTACATTAATTCTTTATCTATTAATAAAATGGGGACACCCTTTAAATTATAAGATATTTATTCAGAGGAACTTACTGAACTTTAAAATGTCATTCTTCCTAGAGAAAGCAATGTTATCTAAAAGAGATGACTTAGGACTTAGCAACAGAAATGATAACATTAAGCTGTACTATCTGATGACATAAGGGAACGTTCACATCTTGTGTCATCAACATGTCATCAAAAAATGTGACCCGACCCCCTCCCATGCACTTCATGTCATATGAATTTTAAATAGTAAAAAATCTCCACATGTTTGCAAACTCTTAACAATTTTACCCCCCCCCCTTCTCTGAAGTGATGATGCAATATGTGAATGGTCCCTAAGGCAAATTATTTTTTAAACATCATACCATCACTGAGCTTGAACCCAATGGAAGGCAAGATCTGGTTGAGCTGTAGCCTTCCCTTCTTGAGTCCATAGTTCCCTAACCATTTACGTGAAGAGGTGAGTGACCTGACATCTATCTCCCACTCCTTTGGTGGGTTAGACCTAATGGCCACCTCCATTGCTTCATTGATGTCTGACCGGCGGCTGGTGATCTGCTTTGGTTTGATGCTCTTGTGGCTAATGTCAAACTTGACCGCTGGGAAAACAGAATGTACAAACGTGAGTTAATCAATCAAATGTTTTAAGTCAACAAAAAAGTGAAGAACGTGTACAATGAATATCTGATTAATCATAGAGTCATTTGGTAGACAAACTTTAAGAAAGACTCAAGAATCTCTTATCCTCCTTGCCGTTCCATGAGACCTCTGCCAGATTTTATGTGAGATGTCTCCAGTGATGTGGTCGAGAAGAGGAGTACCTAAGTAGTTGTTTTGCTACTTCTACTCTACTTGAGTATTTGCAGGATTTTTAAAATACTCAAGTTGAATAGTCAGTCCATACTACTCAAAGACTTCTTCTTTAGAGTATTTTTGTTGTTGTTGAACTGTCATTATTTTTGAATACATTTTAGCTTTTTACACAATTTTTATTTTTTTATCAGTTCCTTTTACTTTGTTACATGATAACACACTTATTAATAATGAATGTAGTAGTAATAATTCAATTTTAAACCTTTAAGTTTATTAATTTAATAACTACCATTTTTGTGACTACTCGAAAACTACTTCGCTTGAGTAGCTATTATACCCAAGTTCTTATGACAATATTTTTTTAGTTACTACACTACTCTACTCGAGTGAAAATGTCCACTACTCTGCTCTGTTTGAGTAATCACCAAATAATCAACCACATCACCGAATGTCTCTTAGTCCACGCTCTTAATCTATGGTCATTTTAAAAAATCATATGAAGTATCTCATGAATCAAAAAACTTTGCAAATGGAAATAAATATCAAGTTATGTTTATATAAATCATAGGTACACAATCTAAATCAAGAACATGTTAAAACATTTTAAGAAATATCAATGTAAATGTGCACACACACATATAAGGATATATATAAACTTGCACATTTTTATTATAATAGAAATAAAATTAGATTTTACCTTTAAATGATTTTGGGATTTCAAAATAGCAATCAGTTGTAGTTGTATGTAATTTTACACATGCCAAAGTTTGAATCACTGGTAAATATCAAGTGTTTAGTAAAATACTGAAATCTTTAAAAAATTGCAGTAATGTTAACATGGTGACAAAACATCAACAGAAATTCCAAACATCTGATGTAATAAATTTGATAATTATGTAAAAAAAAAAGGAGGGATATTATGTCTTTTTCTCCTTGATATTTCATCTCCTTCATATTTTTCTACACAAGTTATC